>AZIM01002578.1:171841-191753 GCA_000516915.1 Ophiophagus hannah
AGCCCCATGTAGAGAGCATTACAGTAGTCCAGGCATGAGGTGACGAGCACCTGAGTAACTGTGCGTAGGGCATCTCAGTCCAAATAAGGGCGAAGTTGACAAATCAAGCGAACCTGGGCAAAAGCCCCCCTGACCGCGGCCCCCACCTGCTCCTCCAAACTAAGCCGTGCATCCAGGAGGATGCCCAGGTTGCGCACCCTGTCAATAGGAGGCAACACCTCTCCCCCTATGACCAAAGATGGTATCAATTGGGTACTCCGAGATGCTGGTACGCACAGCCACTCGATCTTGGAAGGATTGAGCCGGAGTCTGTTCCTCCCCATCCAGATCTGCACCGCATCCAGACACCGCATCCAGACAAATATAGCTTTAGCATTTAGAATAGCATGTATATGGCTCTTTGACTTATGACTGTAATTGAGTTTGGAATTACAGTCACAAATCATTGCGGTCATAGTCAGGCATCATGTGAATGGATTTAAAGTTAGGACCCTTTTTAGCATGGTCATTAGACGAACACCGTGGTCATTAAGTGAATCCATACATTTTTCTTAATAGGTGCTTTTTGCTAAAAATTGGAAATAAACTCCAGAAACGGGCAAAAAAAGTCACGAATTGTGGTCATGTGACTGTGGGAGGCTACAAATGTACGTAAATGTGAGCTAGTTATTAAGTGTCCAAAATGTAATCATGTGGTCCTGTAACTTTGAAAACGGGTCAGAAATAGCTCTGATTATATCAAGCGATCAGTCATAAATCAAGGAATACCTGTAATCTATAGAAAGAATAATTTTCTCTTACAAAATGTTTAGGTCACATCAAAGGGAAGTGTTTAGGCCTCCTTAGGGAAGAGGAACTTAACTCAACTAATTTGGAAAGTTTTCCTCCAACCTTCCCTTTTCAGACAGGATTCAGGCTGGGCTATGGGACAGAGACCACATTGATCATATTCTGGGATGACCTCTGGGTGGAAGTAGGATCCTATCCTTGGTCTTCCTAACCTCTCACCAGTTGTCAATACCACCAACCATAGTATCATTCTAGACTATCTTTGTGAGTTGTGTGGCATTGTGATGTGGTGGTTTCCTCCTTCCTCTGTGATCTGTTCTGGTCAGTGTTAATAGGGGAGGAGAAGTCAGGCCCACAGCTCCTACTTTATGGAGTACCACACAGCTTGATCTTTATCTCTCTTTTTCTTCTTCAAATCTACATGAGACTGCTGGGTGATGTGATCCAATGGTTTAGGTTGATGTCATGGATGACCTATTTCAGTGCCTAGAAACTGTAGGGACCTGGATAGGGTACAGTGTGCTTTGGCTCAACCCAGGCAAGACTGAATGGCTGGGTGGGTACTTGGGCCTTTCAGGGTCAAGATTTTTCCACCTTTGCTCCTGGATGGGGTGGAATGGCCTCAGATGAACCTAATGTGCAATCTGGGGGTCCTCTTGGACTCACAGCTCTGCTGGAAGAACAAGTGGCCGTCAAGGCCTTGTACACCTTTGAGTTGTGTGCTAATTGCACCCATTCCCAGATTGGGCAGTTCTTTTCACAGTCACTCATGCTCTTGTGACATCTCATATGGATTACTGCAATGTGCAGTACGTGGGGCTTACCTTGAAGGGCATATGTAACACCACTGTTTTGTGGTTGCTAGTATATTTCTGGGTGCAATTCAATGTGCTAATTATCACATTTAAAGCTTTCATGGCTTGGGGCTGGGTTACTTGAGAGACTTTAATCTCCCAGGACCTGTCCATTCCAGTCTGGCAGGATGGGCATGCTCTGAGTCCTGTCAGCCAAGGAATGTCAACTAGTGGAGACTAGATAGTGTGCCTTTTCTGTCATAACACTTGCCCTTTGGAACAGTCTCACTTCAGCAATTAGGATGACTCCAATTAGGATACTGGCCTTTCATAAAGCCTTGAAGACCTGGATATGTGCCTGCCCCTGGGGTCCTGAGTGTGCTAAGGGTCCTATTTCTGAAAGAAAAATCCTATGAACAAGAAACTCATTTCCCATAAATCCAGGAAAATTATTCAAATTAAGATAAAGAAGTTATAAATATTTCAGTCTAAACAACTATGTCTTTTTGTGATAAGTTCCAGAGATCACCTACATCAAAAGGTTTCAGGCTGTCCCATAAGATCTTAAGCACAATGGGGATTAGTATATTGCAACTGTTAATTGATAATATACTTGTAATCTGTCTCACATGTAACCTCCAACAGCATAATCACCTTGTCTTGCTTTCCTTCCCCAGTCACAATTTAAATCTTGCATCAGTTTTTTTGGCTTGCTTGGGCTGCACTGAGTGAAGAGGGATTGTCTTAGTCCTCATATAAAATATATAATATAGTTAATGTATATAGCTAACAAACTTACTTTATTTTGTGGGGTCTTGTGAGCTGCATTACTAGCTGTCCAGGGCCGCATCCAGTCCAGTGGTTGCTGATTGGACATGCCTAGTTTAGGCCTTCATGTGATGAAGTTAGCTTTAGCTCATGAAAGCTTATGTTTTTAATAAAATGTGTTAGCATGAAAAAAAAATGCTACAAAACTCCTTCTGGCTATCACAGACTAGCACAGTTTTCTTCCTATAATGCTCTTCTGATTTATTACATCATTCCTGCAGATGAAGGACAGGCCTAGGTCAAATCCTGTAAGAATCCAAATTCCAGGCGTATTTCCTTAGACTTTAAACTTAGGATAACAGGATCCATAGAAATTACCAGGAAGACACCTGATAAAGTAATTATAACTCTATTATTAATAGGAAGAAGAAAAAAGCTATTAAATATATGAAGTATATTAATTACATTAATTATATAGATGGTCCTTACAAACTACACTTAATTAATTCAGTTTAAATACAAAACATAATCAAATTCTTTTCTGTCTTGTCTCACTTTCTAGAATGTATTCCCTAAAGGACAAGTGTGGTCTTGGGCCAAAAAACATTTGTACCCCAATTCAGATAATTTATATGCCCTATTTGTGCTTCAAAGAAATATTGAGGGCAGCTTTAATAAATAAATACACAACAGTGTCACAATGAAGCAACGTAGTCCCAAAGTTGAGGAATGCTGAGAACTCAATATTTAAAAGGTTATACACAGTTCCCCTGTCCACATTAAAACTTGAATTAATATATATTTATTCATTCATTCAATTTATATTGTTGCACATCTCAAATACATAGCTCTGGGACTATATATATACAAACTATATACAAAAAAGGAACAATATAAAATCATATAAATATTAAAAATATAAAAAACATACAACGCAATCAGCAGCCAAAGTATAAAAAATAACCAACAGGAATCAACAAAACTACATTACAGGCTCTGCTGATAACTGGATTGCCAAGGCCAGTGGAAAAACCACAACTCTGAAAAACCATACAAAAAGCCAGTAGGAGAGAACCGATTCAAGCGGTAAGAGTGTAATACTTTCACAAGTATTTACTGATGAAATAATCAGGTTTTAACAATTTTCCAAGAGAGGAAAAGATGCTATTTAATTTCAGGGGAAGGGCATTCTTGCCTCCTCATTCATACCATAACCTCCAAAACAGGAAACTCTCAGCAAGTCTTCTCAAAAACAACTGGATTGGACAGGCTGCGATTATTTTGAAAAGAAGTACCTGACATATCCACAAAGAGGCTACACCACAAAGAGCTTTTTAAGTAATCACAAGGAACCTAGAGCCACGATCCCAAAGTTATTTTACTCTGAAATAATGCCATACCTAGTTATCTGTAGAGTTTAAAAAAAACGAGGAGAGAAATGTTTTCAGACTTGCAAGATTCTATTACTGTTAACTCATGGTTTGAGAGGCTTCGTACTGGTAGCATGGAGAACTCCCAGGCCCTGTGGCACCCCTTGTAGGTGTGGTTGCAGACTCGAATGTTTTTCTTATGATTATTTACTGCACCTATTTACTCAGATGAAATGGAATCATCATAAAGGAAGGCTATTGAAACCTGTTTTTTTCCAATGATCCTGGTAAGGAATGCATGTCTAGCCTAAACGACAGGCTGAGCTAAAACTGGGGACACTTAGGAGGAGCTCCAAGGAGGAGGAGGAGTGTCCTCAGAAATCAGCTCAGCCTATTGAATGACAGACAGCTCTCAGGAGAATCACCATAAAATGGAACTCCTACTCACAATGTTTACCAACAGTCTAGCAGGATACTATGGTTGATGGTTTCAAATGTCACTGAGGGATCTAAAGGATGAAAGAGGTGGAACCTCTATTAACATCCTGTGAAAGCAATCAACCTGAGCAACCAATGCCATTTCTGTCTAATGATCAGATTGTTGGAATCCAGATGATCAGTTTTATCTACGAACCTTTCTAATTGAATACATTTTTCTACATTTTTTTCTAAAGGCAAGAGATTGGGGATTGGATGAAAATTGTCTAAAATGGCTGGGTCCAGGGAAGGCATCTCCAAGATGAGATGCACTACTGCTCAATTCCTGTCATTCCTCAATTTTCTGTATTTGTCCATGTACTGATATCTACAAAAAATGTGGGAGGTGTCTGGAGCTTGCTAAATTTATTCTTCTTAGGTGAAACGGCACGTTACCTTTATAGAATGACATGACAGAGAATAAGCAAAAGAACTAAATGAACACATCCTTTCATATGACTTCCCAGATATAGTCACTCCTCTCAAAATTGTCAACAAATTACTTTTTTTTAATGCGACAGCAGATGCATTTATTATTTGAGAAGTTCCTCAATGTGATTTAATTTATATTTTAATTAAAATTAATTTTAATTAACATTTAAATAAATTTCAAATTTGCTTTTTGTCCTGGCCATCTTTATTTAGCCAAAATTAAGGATAACATTATCTCAGTCAGTATCCCTAATCAAAGACAATTTTCAGTCCTAATAAAACAACTGGATATTCTTAATTTTCAAGTACAACAAAATAGATATTAAGGAAATATGTATGTTTATACTCATATTTATAACAAGTCAATCTACAGTCCATGTTAAGAAGAGCTAAATTGTGTGATTATGCATATGAAGAACATTCACTAATTTTGATACTATATACACTTTTTAATAGTTGTAGTGAAAAATTAGGGAAAATATAGCCCTGACCATGAGAAATTTGACTTCAGAGATGAGCAAATGGTAGCTACAGAATATTATGCCACTCTGTTTAGCTGTAAAAGGTAATGTATTTTGCATACCTACAGTATTCTCTTAATCACCATATACTTTGTTAATTGACCAATCATCAATGGTAAGCATATCAATATTCAAGTTCTTCATTAGAGAAATTTCTTAACACTTCTTTTCTTGAAGTATTACAATATTATTTCATTGAGCAGAATTCTAACTTAAGATATACCATCTGTCAAAGTGTACTTCTCTTTCCAGAGAAACAACCTCAAAATTGATGCATTTAGGAAAAAATGTTGTTATGGTAACTAAATACCTATCTATAAAAATAAGGCATCCAAATGAATGAAATAAATGTCAAGAGAATTTTCAAAGAAAAGCAACTGCTATATTTTTATGACAACAATGGGGCAACAGTCAATGGCTATACTCCCAAGAGAGCTTTCATGAATGCTGGGCAAATGTTACCCTGTCTGCTTTTCAGTACATCTCTTAGACCTTGTCCAGGGAATCATCATGTGTGTTGGCCACACAAACAAAGCTCTAAGGCACAAATCATAGAGAAATAATGACCATCATCACTGTTGCTTGGGGGGGGGGGTCAGTACAACATCCTGGTCATCATGAAGAGAAACAGAAGGATGGAAGAGTGAGTCAATCTTGAGCCCAGTCAGCAGAATTAGCCTGCAATGCTATATTCTAACCACTGTGTCACCAAGGCACCAATACTCCATCAGCCTTCCTCTTTTCTGGGGATACAGGGTTAGCCACTATTAGTCTCTCATTTATCCTCCGAGCTATAAAGCACTGAATTTGGAGAAATAAACAACACAGAGAAGTTACTGATTCAGATAGAATATTGCAGTTACTAGTTACAGAAACTAGACTTCAGGATTCAGGGCTGTTCTGGATAAAGTTGCCCTTGTAATTAAGAAATAGCTTTGCACAGGTCTTCCCAGATCTTGTACTAATGCTGACAAGCTCTAAAACATTGGCAACAAAGAATTTTTATCAGTGGCTGCCAAAGCAAGTACATTTCTATGTAAGAGAGACACTTGTGATCAAGGCTGAATTATTGCAATATATTCTTTGGAGGGGTACCACTGAAAATTGCATATAGCATCTCCCCAAGAAGATATGATAAAGTACTGATTTCCAACAGGTTTGAGAGCTCTGGGAACTTAGGTGAAAAATCACTTCCTAGGCCATTGTTCAGTGCCTTCCAAAAAACACTGAGTCCATCTACTTCCTCTGTTAATCAATTTAAGAAGTTACTTATTAATGATTTTCTAGTCGTTAAGAGCCTTCCAAAAGGCAAGTTTTATTACTCCAGAAAAATCTCCTTCTACACTGGATAAAAAAGTTCTATGTATGTTTAAGGATTAAAAATAAAAAAATTAAATTTTTGGAAGCAAAAATTAAAAGCAAAAGAGGAACTAGAACACTGATTTTGTAAAGTTAAGAGGCTGGACTTAAAAGAATATTTTCTGTGGGTTGTTTTAAAATTTTGTAAAGAAATATGAAGACTTTGAAAAAAATTGTAAGAAATCCTCCCATGAAATCATTCTCCCATGATTGGAAAATAAACAGATGACAAGAAAATATTTTGAAGGTTGGCTAGACAGAATAAGAGAGAGCTAAGGATTACAATTAAAGGCAAAGAGACCCATTACTACAACAGAACAATTCTATTTGACTACAGAAGAAATTAAGGCAGACAGAAAGACTATAGGTTTTATTGAACAAAACAGAGCCTGATTTGAATGTGGATTTGGGTTTTTAAAAAAATACTAAATTGTAAAAGTGATACAGAAAAATGTCCTGTGGATCTGAAAATATATTTTAAAATGCTAGAATGTAAGAGTGACATGGAAAGAGATTTACAAATGAAACCAACTGATATCTTAATAATTAAATCAAAAAATAATAATAAATCAAAAGAGTGCACTGGAAAATCTTATTTTGGATCTGCAAAAGTAATATGTTATACTAATGAAGCTGTTCTGGGAAGAGACAAAAAGAAAATGATAAGAAAGCAACTTGTGGGATATTACTTGACAAGATTAATGATCAAGAACAGCAAACAGAAGGAATTTAAAGTGGACTCAGTATTAATATATTGTAGTTTCTGATAGCTATTAAGACATTTTCTTTGGAGCAAGATTCAACGATGAGGCTTTAAAGATCTGTTTATAAGTGGGGCAGAGATTACTTTTGCTTTATTTCTTAGAGAAAATAATAAATTGGGATTACAAATTAAGTTTATTTAAGGTTAAAATATATATGTTACTCTTTTTGGTAGCTCTTAATAGACTTTTGCTGATTATGGCTGAATGAGTCTTTTATAATTTGATTATTCATAAGGGATGAGATATGGGGAAAAACTTACTGAAATACTATAGAGAAGGTAATAAGTTACTGAAATTGTTTTTACAAGGAGGAGATGTAATCTTTTATATATCTTTTTTATTTTCTTATTTACTTCTACCTCTTTACACTTTTTATTTTCTCTTTTTATATTTTCCTTAATTTATATTAGACTTTTATCTTTATACATGTATATACTCTAATAAACTGTTATAAAAACACTAGCAGTGGATGGGGTTTCTTTTGTGTCTTGCATTACTGTTGTATTAAAATACCTTTATTTCTTCCTGGTTGCCTTCTGATTACAATTCAATAGTTTGTCCCACACTTTATCGGCAACACTTGTTGGAATCTTTATTCCAACAAAGATGCATTTGATATTAAGAACTATTCAGCTTTCTCCAAAATGAGCTGAATACTTTTTAATTCTTAAATGCATCTTTGAGAATTACACAAGTTTAAGCAAGCTCTCTCTCCTTCCCACAACTTAGAAGGAAACTCAAAATGCTTTTTGCCAGGCCTTTTAATGCCACTTTTTTGTCCACAATGAAGAATGTAATTAGTGGTGTTCCCCAGTTTCTATCCTAGAACTGGTGCTTTTAAACATATTTAAATATGATCTGGAATTGTATATGACTTGCAAAATAGCCAAATTTGCTGATCACTCTACAAATTTGCTGATCACCCTACATTTTTCAGAGTTGTAAAAATAATAAAGGACTACAATGAGCTCCAAAAAGGTTTCTGTATTAAGGGAATGGGCAACAAAATGGAATGTGTCATTCAATGTGAGCAAATTAAAGTGATGCAAACTGGCAAAAATATTCCTAAGTACTGATACAAAACAATAGGGTCAGAACTAGCTGTGTGTAATGAGGAAAAATAGTAATGATGAACAATTCAATTAAGATGCCAAAACAGGGTGCACTTACTGCACAAAATGAGTGCTTTGGGGATAATATGAAACAATACTGAAAATAGAAATATCAATATAATAATGCAGGCATTGCAGGGATGAAGTGGACAAAACGAAGCCATTTTTCCATTCCCAAAGTACCACCCAATGAAACTGGATTTTAAAAGAATGAGGCCAGATAAAAGGACTTTTTTTTACACAATGAATTATTCAACATTGGCATTTGCTACTACAAGATGCAGTACTGGTTATCTGGTGATTAAATTGTTTTTTATTCCATATTACTGTTATAGCAATAAAATCACTGTCAACAATCTTGTTGCAATTTTAATATGTTTAAAACTTATTGTAACCAATAAATATAGCAACAGTTTTCATACAAATAGAAAAGATGAGGTTTTCATTTCTATCTTGGTGGGATGCAAACTTATTGATAGAGTAAGTGATTAGAATCTAAGAAACAAAACATTAAGAGATATTATTCTAGGTGGCCAGAATATTAATCCTGGTTTAGAATTATGACCAAATGTGGCAGATCAGAGAACAAACTATATACATTGCACAAATCTTAGTGGAATATCCTGAACCTGAAAGTGTGAAACTGTGATCTAATGAGTTAGCAATGCAGATTAGAAGGGAAAAAAAAAAGGGGGGGGTATTTTGAATTATTTAATGATTGAACAAGATATACAAATATACCCAGGGGTCCAAAATAATGCAAAAGGAAGTGTAAATAGAACAAACTGAATTAAAACAGACAAACTGCAACACATCTATTGTGTTGCTAAAACAGTTAATGGTATGCTATTCATTCTAGGCAAGAGAATATAAACTCTTACAAGGCACCATACTGGAGCCAAACAATGACTAAAGAACAGCATTTAAAAGCAAGCCTATCTAACAGCTAGATCAATAATGTAATACTTAATTAACTGTACATATCTATAGACAACCACTTGGCAGTTTTATAAGTCTTTGCCTAATGAAGACTTTTAACAAAGAAGGTTTCCTAACTCAAATCTTTGCAGTGTTCTTGAGTGATCATATGTATCTGCAATAGAAAATCAAGAAAAACTGAAAACCAAGTTTTGTTTTCATTGAATACATTAACACAATTCAGGTAAAATCCAATATACTGTTACACAGTATTCTAAATTTCCATTAGAAGGTCTCCCAATCCTCTAGAACAGATTCTGAATGGGGGCAGAGGGCAGTAAGGTAAGACAAATTGTTCTTCCCTGTTCTATTGAAGCTAGTGTATTGTATACTATATTTAGTGCAATGTTAGTACAATATATATTGTCTTCATAAGCATGAAGTAACTTGAAGGTCACAAGAATAAAAGAACTTTAAGAGAAAACAATCTGTATTAATATTAAACTGATTTGTAAATGATATTGAGACTTGCTGAGAACAGAGACAACCTGTTCACAAC
Source organism: Ophiophagus hannah (assembly GCA_000516915.1). Classification (NCBI taxonomy): domain Eukaryota; kingdom Metazoa; phylum Chordata; class Lepidosauria; order Squamata; family Elapidae; genus Ophiophagus; species Ophiophagus hannah. The sequence goes on from AZIM01002578.1 coordinate 181,705, forward strand.
AAGATTGGAGCTCATTTAAAATTTAACATACATAGATACATACATACATACATACATAAATACATACATACATAATTATTTTATTGATTTGTAAGATCTATATCCAATTTCATAAGCCTCATGATGTTTATAATGCTCCATTCAATTTTAGCTATGCAGTAACCCTGTAAGGTAGTGTGGACTTACATTACACTACTCCCTGCTTCTAGTTCAAAATCCTAATCACTATACCACACTTTATGGGTTCACACTTTTTATCACATGGCAGATACAATGACTTCAATAAAGAATATGCTTGCTTATACCTGATGGGGCAGATGATCTGAACTTCAATATTTGCATGTGGCTATCTGATATCACCAAAGCTCTATTAGTAATCATTGGAAGCCCTGAAAGACCAGGTTAGGGACATTAACGAAAGTATCTATGTGGTTGCTAAGAATTGATAAGACTTGATGGAATATAATCAATCAATTATACCAGAAAATGATACAATGGTTGCTTTCAGATGGCTGGATTTTCCTTCTAGCTCTTCCTCCTTCGAAGTGCTTTACCACAGAAATAGCCATGTAAGCTTACAATATATGTAGAACATTCCAATACAATTTGCTACAGGATCTTTTGAAAAATAAAACCTTGCAGAAACCATGAAGTTATGACTGACCATTACCTCTTAGAGCAACAATCTATATGTATATGATGATAGTATTGACCTTATAGGTTAAGGATTACCATGATAACTACATATGAATCACTCTAAATATTTGGAATGAGGTACATGTTTATTTGTATTTAAGCATTCCTTTTATATAAAATGCATTTATAAAATTATATGCAACAGTATAAAACACTGTACAAAAATAAAGTTGAGTTGACTCTGAAGTAATGTGAAAAGTCTCTATGACAAAGAGAAAAATGCAGCTGTAGTTACTGTGACAGCACAGCAAAATTAGTTATTACAGATCCCTCAGTCATATTGCTTGATGCTATTACAATATCCTCTGTGTTAATAAGACAGTATTTTCATTTGGTGTAACATCTCAGTTACCCAGACAGGGTAGCTGAGGAAATTCAATTAAATCTCAAAAAAAAATATGGTTAATAGCTCTGGAACAAACAATGATTTTTAATCACAGTATGGAAACAGATCTTGCCTTGTGATTATATATGCTTCAGTCTAATTAAATTTGTCCAACTACAATTTAGTAGAGACTGGAAAGTTTCAGATTGATCTGATATACGTTATCAGATAGGAATAAATAATTTTAAGACATAGTATGATGTTTATTATGTTATGATGCAAATGTTAAAATGAACCACTGTTTTCAATAGATTTTTGGCCTTTCTCAAAATATGTATGATAAAATTATGTACAATCTTAAAACAGAATTATGGCATTGTTTTACAATAAATGATACAGATCAAAATGAAAAGAATCAACAAAACTTTACACATGATTTGAGCCTGCAGCTTTCCCAATCTTGTTGTCTGGAATAAACAAGTAGTATTATTTATCTCTCCTGCAATCATTTAATGGAAAAGCAACAAAGGAGAAGCTCGTAAACTGAACCCTGTCATTATTATTTTATTTATTTTAAACTAGTAGGGTTTGTACATTCTGTTTCAGGCACCTTTATAATATTAAAAGAAGAGCTCTTGCATTTGTACAGCTGAGATTATAATGAAATATTATACATTTGGCTTTCTAAATCATTCTGATATGAAACTATATCCCATTAAATACTTAAGGAGATGTTTTATATGTGACATGGATTTTAAAAAGCTATCATTTTTATAATACTTTTCTTGTTTTAAGGGCTCATGACTTAGCAATCATATACCAATTGAATGAAAGATGTGTCATTTGTACATCTATCAGATATCATTAATCTGAATATATTCTTAACAACGGCCTTCAATATATGTTAAAAATGCAATACGAAACTACAGAATTACATCATTACTTCAGCCAGTTATTTTAACCAAAGATATGGTAAAGATTTTATTTTGATTGGTTTAGAAAGAATTTCTTCTTTTCCTATTGGCTCTGGGGTCAAATATTTGTCCTACAATTGCATTTCAAAATACAGCAAGCTTACATGCAGCAGTGTTTCCATTTCACATGACCCATTAAGTATCTGTACAGTAAATAATAAAATAAATATTTATGTGTAGCTGTTTTGTTTTGTTCTTTTCTAATAGCTGACAATAATGCTAGTTTTCTAAAAGTATTAATATTTTGATACATAAGGATAGGTTGCTACAGAATTTATTATTAAATGTACCACCTCACTATCACTCCTGGGGTGGGGGTGGGGGGGGAGAGCAGATTCCCAACCCCCTTCTTAACAGTGTTTGCTCTACTGGATCCCCGGGAGCAAGATTCAAAGTCCAACAGAGATGAAAGGGACCAGAAATTTGAATTAAGGCTTGGATTCATAGTTATGCTCTGCAAGAGCTCAGACACGTTCAGCTCCGACGAGGGACTGAGTCGAAAGCTGGATAACCATGGTAACAGAGGCGGGTCTAAACAGCATGGCAGACTCAGTCCCAAGATGAACGAGGCAGAGTTTTCCCTGTCCTGGACTCTCGCAGCAGTATAATGGAGAATATGTTATTGTTCTAGCAATTTTTATTACTTTTATAAAATTCAAACTTTTAAAAAACATAATTGACATCTATACATTTTAAAAAGCATACATAATAAAGAAATCCACTCAAATACAGGCAGTTCTTGATTTATGACCACAACCAAGCCCAAAATTTCTGTTGTTAAGTGAATTTTGTGCCATTTTGCAACCTTTCATACGTTAGTTGTTAAGTGAATCACTGCCGTTGATAAGTCAGTAACCTGGCTGTTAAGTGAATCTAGCTTCCACATGGACTTTGCTTTTCAGAAAGTCGCAAAAGGGGGTGATCACATGACCCCAGGACACTGTGACTGTCATAAATATCAATTAGTTGCCAAGCATCTGAATTTAGATCATATGACCATAGGGATTCTGCAAAGGTCATAACTGTGAAAAATGGTCATAAAATAACTTTTTTCAGTGCCCTTGTAAATTTGAATGGTCATTAAATGAACTGTTGTAAATCGAGGATTATCTGTAGACACACAATTTACTAACTTATAGTTCAAAATATTTCTTGGCTCAATCATTTTCTAAAAAAATTTGTGTACAAAAGTCCCGTTTCAGAGAAAACTTATTAGAAGAGGTATACAGAATGCATAAATTCAATGTGAAAAGAAATACAGATTTCTTTGGCACAGACCATGCAGATGCAGAACTTATTTAGTAAATGTGACACCAGTTAGAACATCCTATCAATCTTCTGTTCCCCCAGGAAAAATAATAAACTGCTCATTAGAAATGTGAGAGAATGTTCTTCCTCATCCTGGAAGGAAAAAAAATGGATTTTCATTTTACAGAAATTTGCCCTTAATATATTTGTTAAATTTGCTGTTAATGTTTGTTGTTTCTCATTAATATAGTTTCAAAGGCATCTCCTTTGAGTCAGCATTTTGTGCCTGTAGATAGAAAAATCTGTATGAAATATCTCTCTTAGGACTTATCAATGCCACACAATTAAATGTATATTATTGTTTTTTTTGCCCAGAAGTTTTCAATGCAGGTTTGGAGAGGCAACTATGAAAATGTTCTTGTTCACATTTAAAACATTTAAAACATGGTTGTGTTAATAGATATTGGACTTTTATACATTATTAAGCTTTTGTGAGCCTTTAATTTGGTACAAAAATAGAAATAGAAATGGAAACAGTGCTATAGTTAAAACATATACTCTTGATCAAATACAAGACTTCCATCCAAATGGAAGTACTCAGCACTATAACCTAAAACATTTAATTTTCTGTTTTGTTCAAAGGCCCAGAAGTGAACAACAAAATAGCAGATGGGATAAGTACTAACAGGCTCATGTAAATGATATTTTGCAGATTAATGAATCAATTGGAATGTACTAAAACCCAGATGGCTTTTAATCTACTAGAAATATCCATTAGTCAACTTAGTGCTATTTTAAAATGTAGAAGAGAAAATAAAAATGTCACAAGCCTCAGATCTAGGAGCAACTGAGAACCCTAAATTGACAAATATATTTTAAATATGATGGGCTGCACTCCTCTGGTTTCCTTTTAATTTAATGCTCACTTCCATTTGTAATAGATAGATATTTGTCTCAAAAACTACTAAATAAATTAATATTGCTCTAATCTAAGAGATACAAATGAATTGTTTTGATTACAGGAAATGGTATCTAATCAAAAACTAATAACCTAAAATGGAATTAATATTCTATTTTCAAAGTTACACCTATTCCAATAGCTTTACTTTTATGTATATACACAAGAATAATTTCAGAAATGACAAGCATATTAGACTGGCTTTGGGTTTCTTCTAACCACACAATAAGAAGTTTCCCTATAAACCATTTCATGGCATAGATAGAGACTGGCTACCTGAGGGTCTTTTGTAGTTTCTGCCATTCAGTAACAATTAGCTAGAGTTGACATGCTTGAGTTCCATTAATTAAACAGTGTCATCTAAATAGGCCCAGGAAATGAGTCTTCTTTGTTGCAGTGCTATCTCTCTGGAATAAGCATCCCAACTATTAATGACATAGTGATCTGATTTAAACAGGTCCTAAAAACTGCCAGGCTTTTGGCCAGGTTCTGTGAAGTCTCCTTTGGTAATATTTTTGTTCAGGTTATGTGTTTGTTTAAATGTTCTTTCCTTTTTTTAAAGCTATAATTTTATTGAAATTTTAAAAAAAGAAGAGTAAAATGTAACGCAAACTAAAATATAGCAAGAAGAAATAAGAACAAGGAAGAAATAAAAGAGAAATATAGAGAACTGGTCTAGACATTTCTGAGCAATACTAAATGAAAATTCCTAAGAACTGGTATGTGCGATTTATAGGAATACAAATACAAATGGGTATATAGTAGGAAAACCTGACATGCAACAGGAATGCAATCATTTGCACAAGGAAAAACTTCACTGTGTATGAAAAGAATGCAAGCTTTTTAATCATTTCATTGTACTACTTCCAAGAATTCAAAGGGGAATGGAGGAGGGGGGGAGTCAGAGAATAATTTTTTCAGACAATTCAAATGAATGCATAAATTATGTTGAAGCTTTAAAACTATGTAGGCTTTGGGTATACAGTATTTTTTTTATTTGTTAAAAAGAATACAGGACCGATGTTTAGCATATATACAGAAAGTGATGTACACACAGATATTCCCTAACTGATGAAGTCCCAAGCCAGTTAACAAGTAATAGAGCCAAGTAATAGAGACTGTTGCTTCCATTCCTACCAACAGTAGCTGGAGCTTTTTATCCAGAACTGGCTTAAACCAATTCCTCACTTCCTAGCAGTTGGAGACTGTTTCCTAGAGTCAAATTATTCTTTTGATTTGGAATAATTTACATGTGCGCTGGACCATGTTGTATTTCATATGAACTGATCCAAGCATAACTAAGGGCACATTTCTTTGGGGAAATCCAGAGATCTTAGGGAAAAAAAACAACAATATTAGGTTGACACATCCATATGAAGGATAAAATGCAGTTAAATTTTGTAGAATATGTTTTACAGCATTTTTGAAAAACGTTTTTCCTATATCTTAATTTATAAGGTGCAGACCTATAAAATAACTATTAGAGCCAGGAAGTTAGCATTAAAACAAGCAGTACTTTGAACAAATATTGTTGCTAGCTCAGGCCACATCTGTAAGCAAGCCATTCAATTTCTGTAGGTATCCCATTAATAGAAATTTAATTTTTCCAAAGATTTTAACTTTTCATCTCAGTTTCCTGACACACAACCCAACACTCTTTAACAAGCTCTTAGCAGAAAACATTTTGAAGAGCTGTAACTCTCTCAGAAGAAGTAGTAAAGAAAATATCTACATAATCATCTGGATCATATAAATTGTATAGTACCAGGAAGTAGTTGAAGGTTATTTGTATTGATACTTCACAGAAAAGTTCTTTGGCACCATTTTTCACTTTCATCAACATCTATTCCTTCAACTCCAAGCTTGCATGAGTCATTAACTAGATGCTTATCAAAATACAATTTTTGTGAAACCATTATAAAAGATAAAATGCATTTATGTTTTTTTTATAACTAACATCTCATGCACAAATTCTTTGAAGCAACGTATTAGATGAAAACTAAAGCATTACTAGTATCCAATAACACTTAATCTGCCCAGAACAATTCTTTCCAGATGATAAATCTTCCTATACTCATGGGAAAGTTATTTTGACAAATTTTGAGTCATTTTTAGTTTTTATTAACAATAAATTAAAGCACACAAAGTAATATACTTTCACATCTAGACTTTTTTTCCAATATTTCTCCATTTATAAATATCTGAATTTCTCTTCTTATCAATATGATAAACTGATACTTTTTCAGACAGATTTTTCCCTCATATATATTGAATTTTGTTGTAGCTTTATAGTGTCCTAACATTCATTACATAATTTTTGCAATTATAAGTCTAAAGCACTGGGAGAAATGATATTTTCAGAAGGCATAACAGGTCTTCATTCTTCTCAGGGACAATGGAACTACATTTTGAGATATCTAAATTTAAATTTCACCTAAATTTTATACTGCAAACCAAAACTCTGAAGGGCATTTTAAAAACAATTCCAGAATGTTTAATTTTATTTCCCAATTTCCCAATCTCAGTCATATTAAGCAGATACTGATATCTATTTGAAACTAAATGACAAATTACCTCCTTTCTTATTTAAACTGTATCTTTTGGAGTGGGGTTGGACAAACTCGTTAATTATTTATTACATTCTGGTTTCACTTCTGTTATCAGTACTGACATTAAAAGTTTTAGGCAGCAAATAATTTTATTAATTCAAACTAAGATGGCTAACTTATCAAGGACAGATCCAACCTAGAACTAAGGAGAAATTTTTTGACAAGAAGAACTACTAATCAGTGGAATGGCTTACCTCCAGAAGTTGTAGGTGCTACATCAGTGGAAGTTTTTAAGAGCAGATTGGATAGCCATTTCTCTGGAATATCATAGGGTCTCCTGCTTGAGCAGAAGATTGGACTATAAGATCTCCAAGGTCTCTTCCAACTTTCTATTCTGTTATGTGTCTTAATTTTTTTTTTAATTTTTAGAGTAGTTTTTAAAACGCTGCTGATTTTCATCTGAAATTTAGCCACAGTAATCTTCTATCATATTTTTCATGTTTTGAAAAATGAGGAAAAAAAAGAAATATTCTACTTGCAATGGCATTCCCTAAACAGAATTAAAATGAACTTTAATTTTCAGCCTTTTTTTCTCAACCCCATCTCCTCTATTTAAATGGGTATTAAATTTATATTTCCCCTTTCAGTCAGGAGCTCAAGGTGACAAAAATAGCCCACAAATTATTTCCCCTACACGATCAGCCCTGTGAGATAGGTGCGATTAAGAGAGAGTGGCATGTACAAAGTTATCCGGTGGGCATCCAGCTATGGCTAAGGATCTCCCCAGTCTTAGTCCAATGCATTAACTACTAACCATTCTATGTGCCGTTTGGTCAGGAAGCTGCACAGGGAGGAAAGAATCAATAAACAAGATGTTTTCTGCCACTACAATTCCTCTCTTGGGTGAGCAGCTTTCCACAAATGGAAGGAACTTCTATTGAAGTTAAAGCCTGGATCCAAGCTATTTTTTTAACAAAAGTTATCGTTTAAAATCCGGTAAATTTTGTAGCTATCCTAAGCATAATTTAATTTCTTAATTTTTTACATTTTAAGTTGCATTGTATTGTAGATGTTTGCTGTAAGAGTAAATATTATTATAATATATGTAAATAACATGTTTACACAATATAAATGTATCTTGCTCTATAGATAGGTCTTTCAGATATGCTATGGAGTCTCCAGAACAAATTGCAAGGTGCACAGGAGAGATAACTAAATCTGCAGTTGTTTTATACGATTAATATTACAATCTATGACTAGTTCTATTACAAAGCAATATAAAATTAAAATAAACATACTAAATGAATCTCTTCCACAGTGAGATGGACAGCATACAAATTAAATAAATAAACGTTACACGATATATATCACGTGTTAATTAGTTAATACTTCAATGTTAACATTTCCCTTACCTTTTTAACCTTCTTTTCTAGTTACTCAAACTCTGCTTATTTTGTATATTTAAACATTTTACATTTTATGAACCCTTTTTATGTTTCAAGTCATTGAACAAACTTAGCAATGCTATCTGAGATAATTAGGTATTGATATGAAAGCAGTAGAAAAATATAAAACTGCCTTAATAAAATAAAATCCAACTTCTGACAAATTTCATTAGCAAGAAGACAGTACATAGTAATAGTAACATTCTAATGAAGATGAGAGGAGAATATTATTAATGAAACCTACACTGTTTTGCTGTCACTACATTAACTGAGTTGTTAACTGAATTAGTTGCAATTCGATCCACTGTACTGCTTAGGCTAACAGTGGTTCTCAACCTATGGTCCATGGACCACTGGGGGGCCGTCTTGCCACCACAGGGGATCCGCAAAGGCTTGAAGAATGTTATTATTAAATCTTGATTTAAGTCTTGGTGGGCTGTCACAAAAGGAATTTAAAGGGGGTCTATGGTAAAGAAAAGATTGGGAACCACTGGACCACAGAATTGGCAGCAATTCTAGAAGATTCCCAAATATCCTCCAGGATCCTGGGAGACATAGGAACAGAAGCTTAATAAACTGTGATTGCTTAATATTCAATTTAATTTACTTTATTTCATCTTCTATCTTTTGCCTTGTTCTATGTATCATTTATTATACAATGTAAACATTCTTGTCTTTCAAATTAAGAGCTATCTTATTTTCCTTTATAATGATTTTAAAGAGAAACTTGTCTATGAAACAATCTTCTAAATCTTCACTAATCTTTTCCAGTATTCCTCACCTCTTTCTCATATTTTTGGTGGTGTTTTAATTCTCCTTTCTTGAGTTCTTCATGATCTATTACTTTATTGTAAAACTTGAAAATGCCACCCTTATATAGATTTGTTCTACAAGCTTCTGTCTTAATATAGGATTACTTTGTATAGAGCCTCAAGAATTACTATCTCTAAAATTTCAATGAATACAAAATAATGAAATTATTTTTAAATAATGAAACTATTTCTGAAATACCTCTTTGAATCTTTTTAAAAATATATTATTTATCTTCCATATTACCAGATTATTAGTCTCATTTATTCCACTGCTTTGTTCCAGTGTAGTATTTAATTATTATAACTATTTAATCTAGGTGAGAATGATGAATATGGAAGACCCCACAGGCCTTTAGAAAGGCAATCAAGGCCTGGCTTTTTCCCTAGATATTGTGTTATCATGAATAGAGCCTCATGTATATGTTGTAATGTATTTTAGTACTCATCAATTTATTGTATTAGTTTGGCTTTAATATTATCCATTGTTTTCCTATATGTTTTCTGTTTCTTGTTGATTTTTGTATGCTACTTAGAGTTATAAGGTTTCAGTATGGCAGCCATAAATAAAGAACTAACCAGAGAGATATTGGGTGCCAAATTCTGAACAACCACTATCAATATATCCAGGAATGAGAAACAATGGTAATTCTAATCTGACAGTTAATGGGTTTCAATTTTAAATCTATATCTCTGACAAAAATTATGCTCAGAACAATTTTAATTTTGTTTTTTAAATATTTAATTTTGCCTGTTTTGCCTATTTCCTTTTATCTTTTGAGTTACGAGTCTAGAATCAAACTTTATGGATTGAGACTAAAAATTAAAAGAAAAATGTTATTAGTTTACACAGGCATTAGTTTAATAAAGATGTAGGATATTCCTACTTTATCTTAGAATTCTTGTTTACTTTTTCTATAAAAAAATATTTCAATTCATTTCCCTTTTTTAAAAAAATCAGAAGCTTTTATATTTAATTCCAATACCCAAGGATCATCTGGGGGTTCAGGGTGGGGTGTCATCAATATGCAGATGATACCCAACT
>AZIM01002579.1:5062-17054 GCA_000516915.1 Ophiophagus hannah
TATTCTATTCTATTCTATTCTGTTCTTTCCGTACAGATTGAGTGAGATGGTTGACATGAACATTTCATTTGAAGTACACAAATAAATCTTTCCAGGATTTCCTTCTCACTTTGTAGGTAAAATGGAAGGAACTTGCATTTTCAAGACACAGGCAACAAAGGACGAGAGACTGGCTTATCAGAGATGCTGATAGTGGAGAAGTTGATTGGCTGTCTACACCTCTAAAAATTAAGCTTCCTTTGTTCTCTCATCGCCTTCAGCTAAAGAATCAGATGGAACTATGGCAGCATTGATGAACGTCTGGACTGTGAGGAAAATTTAAACAGAGCTAATAAGAGCCATTTCACCAATCTGAATAGAGCAAATGGACTTTTTTCCTTAAAGATGAGAGGTAATTTACTGGGGAAGTCATGAGTTTAATTTTAGAAAGAATGGTTCTGGGTTTGAGAAATGATTTTTTTTGGCAAATATTAACTGAAAGAGATTTGGGACATTGAGACTTAAAATTTTATTTCTGTCTCAAACAAGTTACACCTCAGCCTGATAAGTCTGTCTTTTATAACATGGCAGTTTTATTAAAGCAACAAACGAAGGAATCTAAAGCATCTCCAATTTAAACTCAATATCTTATATTGGATAAATCACTTCTTTCCTTCTAATCTGACACTCTGTTATCTGCAGTGACCACACAACTATCTTTTAAAGTTGATCAGCTGAGCAATGTTTTTAATTTGCTCGTTCTTTCTCTGTTACACTAACAGGATAATTTATAACAGGAATTTTTTAGCAAGATTTGAGAACGTAGAATGGGCTCTCACTTGGGGGCTACATTTGGTCTCTGAGTAGCTCTTGTCATCTATGTCTCAGACTTTGCCTAAAAAGTGTAGGCAACTATAAAAGACTCCAGTATTTTGTGGATGAAATCCATGTTTGCAATATGAAATGCCACAGTTGCTCCTAAGTGGGCAAGTGCACACCGCCAACTTCTTCCAGGTCCACCACTACAGGCCTAAAATGCAAACTACTTAACCCAAGAAGCCTCACAAACAAAATGCCTGAATTCCTCCTGCTTCTAAATGCAGCCCTATTTAACCTTATTTTTGTCTGCGAGACATGGTTGAATGTATCCTTTCCACATTCCATTATTACAGTAAGTTACTATCATGTTTTCTGGTCTGACTGCGATAATCGTAGAGGGGGTGGTGTTGCTATTTTCTATAAGAAGTCCCTAGGTATGAAAAAGATTAATGTTGCTCAGGAGCTTGCTCTTCCTGAGACCATTGTCTGTGAATTGTCCCTAAATACCACACTTCGTTTCTTGCTATGTTATAGAGCCCCTGATTACGACTTTGGTCATATGAACAAGCTAACTGCATTACTAATGTCAGCAGCTTCCTGACCAAACCCTCTTATCTTTCTTGGTGACCTCAATCTGCCTCTTATTAATTGGACCATAAATGAATGTACAACTGAACCTATACATGCAACCCTGTACAACGCTGTTACAACTCTGGGGCTAGAGCAGTTGGTAACGAACAACACTAGGCTCAACACTTGCTTAGATCTCATTTTCTGCAATAGCATGATTGATTTCTGTCTCACTTGTGTCCTTGAAAAGTAGATCATAATGATGAGACTCTAAATTATAACTATAAAAAAGCCAACTATGATCTCATAGTTGCCGACCTCAAATCTCTTGATTGGCACTTCCTGTTCATAGGTTGTAATACTGCAGAAGACCATTATAACACTTTTTTGCTTGAAGTCAATAGAGTTATTAAGCTATATGTACCAAAAACAACCCCTAAAGCCAAAAATAAAAACAAATTACCCATATCAATAAGAAAGCTACAATCCAAGAAAAAAATATTTTTGGTGAGCAAACAAAACTGGCTATGTAGCTAACTTTAAAAACCAGTACAAAACCTTATGCCCCCAAATAAAGGCTGAATGTACCAATCACCATTGCAAACAGGAGGAAGAGCTGTTAAACTCAAACTCTTCCTGAGCTTTCTATAATTTCATTAATGCCAAACTTAAAGACTCAAAATCTATCCCACCCCTAAAAGGGCCTAACAGGGAAGACTATAATGACGAAGCTGTAAAGGCTTCTTTAATACGTTCTTCAGTTCAGTCTTTGTCGACAGCAATGTCTGCTGACCCCCATTTCTTAGTCGCACCACAACAAATTATAACAACTTACTACATAGTGACTTTGCAGCAGTTAACACTGAAACCACACTATGTAACTTAAAGCTATCCCTATCTATTGGTCCTGATGGATTATGTGCCTACTTTTTGAAAAAGCTTGCCACTGCCCTAGCCGAACCTCTAAGCACAATCTATGAGGCATCTTTCAGAACCAGCTCCCTGCCCGATTTATGGTCATTAGCCATGGGCATACCTATTTTTAAAAAGGGAGACCCTAGTCTAGTAGAAAATTACAGACCAATCTCACTGTGTTGCATCATTTGTAAAGTCATGGAATCAATTATAAACCAATCCATCACCCTTCATTTGAAACAAACGATCTACTTTCTAACAAGCAGTTTGGTTTCAGGAAAAAATTTGTCCTGTAATCTGCATATCCTACACTGCAGAAACATTTGGACCACACATCTAGACCAGGGTAAAGCAATAGACACAATTTACATAGACTTCTGCAAAGCCTTTGATTCAGTGGCACATGACAAACTACTGCTGAAACTTAGTTCTTACAGCATCTTCAGACCCCTGCATGAGTGGATAGCCATGTTCCTGTCAAACAGGCAACAAATGGTCAAAATGGGNNNNGCCCTATCAAATCCAGCACCAGTTAATAGCAGTGTCCCCCAAGGCAGTGTCTTAGGGCCCACACTCTTTCTGCTTTACATCAATGACCTATGTGACAACATTAAAAGCAGCTGCATCCTCTTCATCGATGATGCAAAATTATTTAACACCACCAATAATGCTGCTGCCCTACAAAGCGACCTTGACTATGTTTCAGAATGGTCGCACAATTGGCAACTCCAAATTTCAACTAACAAATGCTCTGTCCTACACATTGGCAAAAAAAATCAGAACACCAAATACAAGTTAGGTGGAAGTGATCTCGTAGATGACTCTCACTCTGTCAAGGACCTAGGACTACTTATCACAAACAATCTAAGCCCCAGAACTCACTATAAGGCTTTTAAGAAAGAATTAATTGTTTAACCTTATTTTGCGAAGCTTCTTCTCTGGCAACATTCATTTGTTAAGTAGGGCATACAAAACCTTCGCCAGACCAATTCTCGAATACAGCTTGTCCGCCTGGAACCCTCACTGTATATTGGACATTAACACAATTGAGCAGGTTCAGAGGTATTTCTCGAGAAAAGAACTCCACTCCTCCACTCACAATAGAATTCCCTATGCCTCCAGGCTTGAAATTTTGGGTCTGGACCATCTGGAACTGTGCCGCCTGTGGTCTGATCTAAGCATAGTTCACAAAATTGTCTGCTATAACATCTTGCCTGTCAATGACTTCTTCAGCTTCAAACAAAATAATACACGGGCAAACAATCAATACAAACTCAAGGTAAACCACTTCAAACTTGATTGCAGAAAATATGACNNNAGCAACAGAGTGGTCAATGCCTGGAACACCTTACCCAACTCCGTTGTTACAGCCTTAACCCTTCACAGATTCAATCTCAAACTGTCTACCGTGGACCTTAACCCATTCCTAAGAGGTCCTTAAAGGGAGCATGCATAAGCACACCAGTGTGCCTACCGTCCCTATCTTACTGTCCCCATTTATATTCCTTTGTTCATGCTTATGTTCATACGTATACTTGTTATCTTGTACATGTTTGACAAACAAATAAAGTAAATAAATAAAATAAATTTGTACCCTTTATCGTCCTTGTACCTGGCTGATGTCATTTAGGTAAAGGATCAGTGATAGAATAATAACAGGATGCAATGATGCAATTGAATGCAAAAGCCTCAAGCTTCATTTTTGGGGATTTATAACATGGTTTATCTATTTAATTTTGCAGGTGATCAGTGTAACAGCTTTTCTACATTAAAAAAAAACTTAACCCAGCTAGCAGTCCTGGGTGATTGACCAAGCAGAAAATACTTTCCAAGCTATCTGTAAAATCTGATCTGCAATATTAAACACACATAACAGACCAATCTGTTTGTTTCTTTTTAAACAGTGAAATCTGCCTATACACAAAAAAGCCTAGTTTGCTATAACAATGCAATGATTTTTATCAATATCAGGGAGATAGAAACTTTTTATATGCATACCTGTTTTTGTAGAATACATTTACAATTTTTTTTTAAAAAAGATAATATATGATGTTCCAAGTTTCCCTGATTAAAGAGAGAGATACTTATAGAGGTAGATTTCCTCAACAATTTCCAGGTTCAATTTCTGATATGCTATTTTTTAAAGTTTTAGAGAATTCAGCAGCTGCTAGACAGAAGAGCTTACACTAGAGCTATGAAATCTGAATTGCAAAAATCCAGATGATCAATAGAAGGCAGCAAATGAAGAGTTTTCCATCTCTCATTGTTACCATCTACTAGTTACCTGGATTTTAGCAATTTAGCTCTGATAACCAGATTACATCAGAATCTATGTTGCATTCAAACAAAACACTAAGCCAGGCTCCTTAAAACCATGATGTTCTAACTATGTCTTCATGGTCCTAATTCATAGAGCTTGCTAAGATGGAAACCAAGACATTTTGGTTTAACATTTAAAGTGAATCAGAACGTAGGCTGGCCTACTGTACCGGTTTGTGCTCTAAGAATTATACCATGTCTATAAATGTAGACATTCAGATATCTACCAAAATATATATGACCATAGAGTCACCTCTTGGAAACAACATTAGATAATGCCATTGCAAAATTAGGTGAACTTCAATTGATACTAGTATTAGGTGCACACAGGCCAAAGTTCCAGGCTGGAAAGTTTTCCTTAATTCCATGAACATTCAATTCCCTTCCAGTTCTTCATTGGCAATTATGAAAGACGACATGAGTTGAGCAGACAAAAGGTTCTTAGCTTAGCTGAGAAGGGCTGTAACAATGAAGAGGTTATCAAATTGGGCCCACGATGTCTTGGTTCACTCAGTTTATGCAAGTGTCAGATGTCCACAGACAAAATAATGGTTTTGCCATATACTGGGCATTTTCCTGAAAACGTAAGCTGTCAGAAAATACACAAATCTGCTGTGATTTGCAACAAAGCTGTTCTGACTGACAAAAAAAGAGTGAGTGACATCATATTTCCTGCTACAAGAGCTCATTAGATCTCAAGTTCTAAGTGGCTGGTGACTGTACTCTCCAGAAAGACAGCTCCAACCCAGTTACGGTGATGGTGGACAGAAAGAACCCATCCCCTGATTCAGTTAGTGGCTGAGGTTAAGTGGATTTTGTAAACAGAAAATTCGAAGGCTGTGCTCTCATGATGAACTGACCTGATCTGCTGCTCCCCTGGGACAAAGGCTTCACTGGTGACTCAGAAAAGTTGATCAGAGTTGCCCCAGTCAAATTATGAGTGGCTGCTTGGAAGAGAGCCTAGGCACCATAAAAATGATTGGGATGCTGTCACTTTCTGCTATTTTTTTATTTATAAAAAACTAATTGACCAGATTGAAGGATTATTGCTTCCCTTCTCTTTCTGCTTCAGCCCTTTTTGTCCATTTTTGAAAAATACAATGAGCAGTTAGGTAGACTTCTTAGAACTTAGAACGAGCTCTAGAAGTTCATGCCAGAAGCAAAAAGAGTTAACCTTACCCAAGAATAAAACAAACCTCTGCAAACAATGTGATTTGCTGGATGTGAATCACCAGGTAAGCATGTTGTGTGAAAAAGCTTAAACAAGCCTAAGTAAAAACTTATTTCTCCTTCTAAATTCTAAGGAGAATTTACTCTCCTTCTAAATTGTAATAAGGAGAAAACCTCCAATAAGAAGCTACTCCATAACTTGCATCCTACCACAGAATATCAAAAATAATGGTTAATGTTAATTATAATTGTATGGGACTTTCAAAGATCTAAGAGAAGTGGAGGGATGTACAGGAGTAGGTGGTCTATGCAGGGATTAAATTTACATTAAAGTCAGTGGCTCCTTCACTGAGATATGACTTTTTCTTTATGACAACTGATTTCCCCTTCCCAATTTCCTTTTTCCTAAGTGATTTATCATAATGCACCTGCCTTATCAATTTCCATTGTTCATTGTCTTTCTAGCCTATTTATGGCTGAGAAACCAAATGAATGTGAAACCAGGCAAAACATTTTTGGGATTACCACCATCCATCCATCCATCCATCCATCCATCCATCCATCCATCCATCCATCTTATATGGCCAACAATCTCAGAAGAAGCAACTCTGGGAATTTGTGGGAACATTGGAACATGGTCCTGATTCATTCCCTCACCCACCCACCCTTCTTACTATTTCAGGAGCTGTATTCCAGGGAAGCAGCTGGCAGATGTTCACTCCATAGTTCCAAATATGTCCTGGCATCCAGAAGTCAGCAGTTCTTTTGTCATTTATCTAGAAGTTATTCAAGCAGCTGCTGGATGCTCCAAGTGCTTTTCATTGGTTGGATAACCATAACAAAGTCACATGTCGATTTTCTCAGTTTGCTTTATATTATTAATTTCCATATGTAATGAAGATTTATTTTAAGGCAAAAGGAGCATATAGTGTAAAATTTGGGTGGAAATGGTGGTATGGTAAGACAAATTGTCCTCAAATATGTCCTTCCAAGCATGCATGATTTACACCCATATGCAATAAATATGGATAGTACAAAATACTTTCAAATGCCTTAGGTCAGGTATGTGCCAACTTTTTCTTGACTGAAACCCAAATTTGGGGCATGTTAGGGGGCTTTACTCCAATCAATCAGTCGTTGGTGAAGCCAGTAGAATATATGTTATTTATTTTGTAAACAAAATCAAATGCACTTATGTCTCTCCTGTAGTGCATTTAGTAATTTATCCTTTTAATTATACTAAAAATTGCCATTTGGGAAGGTCAGGTCTTCATTTCAGCTCATAGCAGTCTCAAACCACATTGTTAGGCTCTTGCAAAATCATACTGATCAGCAAAGCCAACTGCGGACAATGATGGGAGAAGAGTGAGTGGTGGCAAGAGTCCTAATACTCCCAGGACCTGTCTTCTTTCTGCTTACTTGGCATAGTCCCTGGTTATGGGTTACATATTAGTTCTATTACCACCTCCCATCTATCTACCAAAAGGAAATACCTTGATTAAGCTACTCCATTTAATTCTATATATCGTGTCTTCGCAGTCTAAGACAAGTGATCAATAATCCAGGCATCATTGTGGAAGACAACTCTGGTACCTGAGGTATGACCCTGAGAACAGCAATACTCCTTTTGAGGAGATAAAGCAAAATAACCCACCCTAAAGGTATAGTTTTCCTTTAGTTAGTCAACTACTTATACATAGAGTACAACCAAGTGAAATAAACCAATTAGTGTTAATAAAATCACACATATTGTTCAAACATCACCCTCCCTTAGAATTCTATAGAGAGAATGGACATAGACCCTGACAAGCAGGGGCAGAGGTTCAATAGGTTGGAAAGAATGGAGTTTGCACAAGAATATAATTTTCTGATTTAGAGGAGAATTGTTTGAAACCATTAGTGGATACTTTTCAAATAACAGCATTCATAAAACAGATGAGCATATGTGAAAAATACAAACTGAATGCAGATCTTGGCCTAACCCTAATCCTATTTTACCTTTGAATTCCTCATAGCTCCAGCTAAATGGTCCTAACTAACCCCTGGCTTCCATAGATTATCACTTTCAATCAACATTTTAGGAGTACTTTCTTTTAGCTCCTGGTGACTGTTGCCAAATGTGGCTTCTAGGAAAATGCCAGGATATTGTGAGATCTGTGGTTCAGGAGATTGCTATCAACAATGCAGAAGACCTCTGCAAAATAAGGATGATCATTGCATATAGAGACATAGGAGGAGGACAAGCTTACATCTAACAGAAGCTTATTGGAGGAAATTTTGTGAGTGTTGATTTCCTTTCTTTTCTTTCAAAATCCCAGTGAACAACTAGGCAGTTCTGTAGTTGACCTATGAAGAAATTAATCTTCTGGGTCATAAAACCACTAAGAGTCCATTAGAGGACTTACATAAGCGAGGTATTAAGCCATAAAAAAATTAAGGAATTTGTTGGCCAAATGTGGCTGTCAAGAAAGTGCCTCGTTATGCTAGATCCCAATTATGTTACTGACAATGAAGATCATTTAATTTACAATTTATTTGAAACATTTCAATGAAAAAGGATTCTCTTTTTAATTTTACAAAAGAGAGACAAACTGGAAAAATGGCTTACATTTACTTTTATAGTTAGCACAGCAAAGAAACCTCAAAATAAAAATCAATTGGCTTAGGAAAAATCATCTGTCCAAGGTTAAAGCATCCAATATGTGAGCATAGCATAAGAAAGACCATTGTATTCTGAATAAAGGTAAAAGAAACATTTGCAAGGAAAAAAGAATGGGCATGGGTAAGACACATTCATAATGCTTCCCAATGCTAGACTTTAATATTTACTTTCTTCAGGGAGGCTTGAGAACAATTGAAAACAAAACTGTTTTACCTCCAGCCATATTGAGTGTTTCAGCCAGCTCTGGATTCTAAAAGGGAGGCTTTTTACATTCTTCTTGACAGTTAAAGTTTATGACAAATTATTAGTAAAACATTTGAAAATGGCAAATTTAAAATACAAGAAAACCCATGTTAGTTAACCAGTGCAACAATACTACAAAAACTGTATTACAAGTGTTACAAAGTTCATCCTACATGGCTCTCATAACTCTTTTAATATTTCTGGATCACAGTTTGGTGTTTTTTTTCACATCCAGCCCAGAGACACTTCGTTCACTCATACCACAGTTCACTCTATCCATCCAGAATTCCTGCCTTCTCCCTGCCCTTTTGTTCTGTTCTCTGAAGATTTGTTTTTCTTGCCTCTGGCTCTTCCTCACCTATAATCCAGAGAAGTTCAGCTTTACTCTTACTGTGCTTTCTGTTGCCACAATGCCACTTGGCTCTCTGCTTTTCCAGAAAAGTAGATAATCAAACACTTGTGACTGCTTCTATTCACCATCTTATCTATATCTGTTCTTCCTTCCTGATTTTCCCCAAGGTGATCTGCTTCCTTTCATGTCTGTGAGTTACCTTTCTCTCCATTGTCTCAAAGCGACAGGTTTTTTTTAAATAGATGGGGAAGATCAGGGGAATTGCCTTCTGTATTTGAGGGAGGGGGGAAATGGGGAAAGAAATCTCTTTTCCCTTCCCCTTTGGAGGCCAGGACATGGAAGAGACCAAGACTTTTGTTCTCTCTTGCAAAAAGGAAATGGGGGGTTGCAATTGTTCTTGTTTGCATTTTAACTCAGAGTGGGGTCTTCCATTCTAACAACTAGAATAAGTATACTATCTGGCTGGCTACATACTTATTTGCTTGGCTTACATGGAACACAGGCTTGAGTGAATGGTTAAAGGATCATAGGAGGGAAAGGACTTGAATAGAGTTGCCCATACACTGCCAGTCAAGTTAATGGAGTAGCAACTAGCAATGCAGCTGCAGTTCTTTTAATAGGACCAGGACAGTAGTGCAGCTCAGCATATCCAGCCATTATGGATTAAAGGAGTCCTGGTGGCGGCAGCTGTTAGAATGCAGTATTGCAGGCTAACTCTACCCACAGCCAGGAGTTTCATCCTGACCATTTCAAGGTTGGCCAAGGTTGGCTCAGCCTTCCATCCTTCTGACTCCGAGGTGGATAAAACGAGGACCCAGATTGTTGGGGAAAATATGCTGACATTGTACACCATCCAGAGAATGCAGTAAAGCACTATGGAGTGGTATATACATCTAAGCACTATTGTTCTTACAAATCATGGCTTATAACTTAAAGTGTATGATGTGAATTCAGCCTTTGTACCTCCAAGCAAATATTTGTCATGCTTTGTAGAAAAGATGCCACATCTCTTCCACACAGCTACCTCTGTCTCACACACATAGGTTCAGCAGGCCACCTGTTGAACCATCAATCATTCAAGCCTGCCGGAGAACTTTTATCTATGCACAGCAAATCAAGCATTTTCCAGGGTCAGTAATACTTTTTTTTAATTAGCAGATTTATATAGCCTTGAATGTAGCCAATCTTGCATGCTTGAGTGATAGCCTTGTCTGCTCATTAACACTGAACTCATTTTCTGCCCTGGCCTCTGTTACTCAATCACTTGTCTGACTTATCTCCAAAGAAGACACAATTGTGGTCATGTTGCCTGCACTGAAGAGGCCTAGACCCTTATGCAAAATGTACAAGAAAATTCAGAATTATCCTTGCCGGTCATCAAAATAATATGACAATTCTGCCCTCCCACCCCCCATCCGCCTCCTGAACACTAAAGAGACAATTTATACATGTAGACAACTTTTTAAAAATTGTTATTTGTCTGACTTATTTAACCGAAAACAAAAGCTAAGACATTTCTCATTATTTTAATGTCCAAATACTGAGCTATTAGCAAAATAGTGAGTTCACTAAAAAAAAGGGTAACTCATGTTAAAAAAACATGCTTTGCATACAAAAAGACACAAGTCCACTTCTCCTGGTATGAGACCATGAAAAACCACTGGCAATCCAGGTAGGCAACAGTGAGCAAGATAGATCAATGGTCAAATCTTCTGTGTTCTTTTTTTTGCATGAAAGTTTGGGTAGATTCAGTGGGACACTCATTCTGCCAGGACATTTTTGGTGGGCAAAGCTTGTGACTGCCTTATATCCCTATTTCTTTCTTGATTATATAGTTGAGGTAGCAGATGGCTTCCCAGATTTCCCACTTCTTTGCATCTGTGGTAGTCAACTTGTGACGCCCCCCCGATGTTCCTCATTAATAAACGTGCTGCCTAAAATCAAGGGGTATCCAGTGACTTCTAGAAGACCCAGATTGCCCTTCCACACTGAATAATTTTTAATATATTTATTTCCCTTATAGAAACTAGGAGTTCACAACAGAACAAGTTAAATGAGTGGAGCTCAATGGAATGGTGGTAAATCATTGGATTTCCCCCATTAAGGCAGTGATCTTTTCAGTCCCCTTCTACATTCACTGAATTCCCCTACCTTTAAATATCTGTATCAATTAAATATGCTATTAATGAATACAATCACTAACATTTTAAAGGCACCTTTATATCTGTTCAGAAGTCAACCTAATTTTTTCAATATTATTTGTCTTAAAAGAGTAATTTTCTCTATTGTCAAGCTGCTGTTTTCTAATAGTATGCAACTCAATATAGCACAATTCTAAAATAGAGATTCATGCTGATTTTAATATAGGGAATGTAATTCTCTTCAAGCATTTTCAATTTTGGAAAAAAACAGCCGTAGTATGATATTTGCATATTTCTCATCTTTGAGTGCTTTAACATTTGAAATGCTTAATCGGGTTTTGAGAGCATTGTGTTGATTTTTATAATGAAAACATTACTTTTGTGTCTTTTGCCCCCTAAAGATACCTCTTTGAAACATTTCCTGAAATGAATCAGAAAAAAATTATCAAACTATCTCTATATGAAATGTGAAACATGACACCACTATAAGCTTTATTTAGTTGGCATGCAAACAGTTATCCCAGGGAGGAATCAGTTTATGTAATGTTAATTCTGGAAGATGTCCTCTTTAAGCAGAGTGCAAATCATGTTTAAATCTTATTTGGGTATAGCAATAGCAATAGCACTTAGACATATACTGCTCCATGGTTTTACAGCCCTCTCTAAGCCATTTACTGAGTCAGCAAATTGCCCACAATCTGGGTCCTCATTTTACTGACCTCGGAATTTTACTGACCTCGGAAGAATACTGACCTCGGAAGAATGGAAAGCTAAGTTAACTTCGAGCCATTTAGAATCAAACTCCTGGAGTGAGCAGTGAGT
>AZIM01002579.1:37320-50373 GCA_000516915.1 Ophiophagus hannah
TTAAAAACCTCCAGTGTTGGAACACCCACAACTTCTTGATGCAAATTGGTCCATTGATTAATTGTTCCAACTGTCGGAATTTCTCCTTGGTTCTAGGTTGCTTCTGTCCTTGATTAGTTTCCATCCATTCCTTCTTGTCCTTCCCTCGGGTGCTTTGGAGAATAAATTGAGCCCATCTTCTTTGTGGCAGCCCGTTAGATATTGGAAAACTGCTATAATGTCACCCCTAGTCCTTCCCCCCACCCATTAAACTAAACATATCCAATTCCTACAACCATTGTTCATATGTTTTAACCTCTAACAATCCCAGAAGTTTTAATTCAAGACATCTGGAATGGAAAGGGTAAATGATGAAGTGCCAGAACAATTCGTGTCATGAGATAGATTAGAATGAGGCTGAAAAATAAAACTGAACTTTTGTGGATGACCCTCCTGCATGGATCATTTGTACTGAGGCCTTTCCCTGTCTCTTCCCTTTGTATGATAAGCTAGTGCAAATATGTTTGTGATATACAGCACTGTACAAAAGTGTTAGGCAGTTGTGCAAAAATGCTATAAATTAAGAATGCTTTCAGAAATAGAAGTGTTAAAAGTGTATTTTTATCAATTAACAAAATGAAAAATAAATAAATGGAAGAGAAATCCAAATAAAATCAACCTTTGTTGTGAGCACCTTTTGCCTTCAAAACAGCATCAATTCTTCATAGTCCAATTCAAAATAGAGGAAAAATTACCAGCTTAATTTTTAAAAAAGAATATAAAATAAATGGCAAAAAGCTAAATAAGAATTTAATTAAAAAAAGTTATACATGAATTAAGGGACCTGATGAATTTGAAAAATAAAATAAATATGATGGATAATATTCTATGAAAGATGCTACAATTAAGTATATTTAAATAATATGATGATTGGCATAAGCAGAATAGGGTAATTGTCATGAAGATAATATGTTGAAATATATTTACAGTAAAAGATATGATACTTAAGATAGGATGATTGGTATAAAAATAACATGGAAATAATGGATAATTGAACAATGAAAGATGATAAATTAATACAAAGATGTATATTATTATTAGAATTATATAAGCTTGTTAGATGGAACAAATACAATATCAATTTATTTGTATTGAAATGTATAACACCCAGGTACCACATTGTTCACAGACTGATATGTTTGTAAAAATAAAAATAAAAAACTTCAAAAAGAAGAACTTGGAATATTAGAACTTTTGCTAAGACTNAGAACTTTTGCTAAGACTTGAAATAATTAAGGAAAAAAATTATTATGTTTGTGGGAACATAAATGGTTTAATCTACCAGGAAAGAGATGACTAGTTGAAATTTGATAATAAAGAATAAAAGAAATTGGAGATTTTGTGATTAAACAAATGGGACCCTAGAATCCCAATTAGATTGAGATGCGCAGCTACAGAAATTGAATAAATAAATAAAATAAAATGAAGCTCCAGGCAGGGGAAAAAAAACATGCCCTTTATTCTTGAACTGAAAATATAACGGTGAAATTTATAAAATGACAAACCAAGGGATGACACTTGAGACACTTCAAAGGATTCTCGAAAAACTGAGAGAGAAACTTATATCTAAACTGACAGCATGCATTTTTTGAAGTAGACTCTAAAGAAGAAAAGAACGATGAGAAAGAGAACAATGTAGAAGAATTTATAGGCCAACAAGATGAAGAGGTGAAACAAACTTCAGCTGATGTAGAAATATTGGAAAATAAAGAAATTGTGTATTATAAGGCAGAGATGACAGGCAGAGTGGAAACACAAATGGTAAGCTAAGAAATGAAAGCTGACCTGGGGGAGGGTTTATTCCTGGGTTTATAGAAGAGGGTTTCTATGCAAAGGTGGTATTCAGCAGGTTCTGANACCAGTAGTTAAAAAATTTGAATCCCACCACTGTTTCTATGGACTTGAAGAAATTTTGAGATGGGAGAAATAAAGTTAAATGGATTTTCAATCTTACAACACCAACAGGATGAAATAAAGATCAAGATTGTTAGAAACAAAAAAAAAAGGAATATAAAGTCTGATCAGTGTTAAAATAAGAAATACTTTTATAAAATGGGCTTTTTGCCAGCTCTTGGACAAAAATGATGATTTTTGGAGACTGAATGGATGGGAGCTATAGGAAGAGGTGAGCTCTGTATGCAATCCTATAGTCAAATTCGCATTGTCATCGTGACATCACGTGACGTATTGGGACTTTTTTCCCCTTTGCTAAACTGGGCGGGGGTGCATGTGATGTATCCAGCCAGCAGGCTGGGAGTTTGACAGCCCTGCTGTAGAGGATGGGAAAATATTAAGTTTGCCTATACTTGTTGCAAGGAAAATTGACTTTTTAAAATATTCTTTATTCTGTTCTATTTATTCTCGTCCCCTCTCCTCCCCTCTTTTCTTTCTTTCCCCCCCCCGTTCTTTATTTATATCCTGCTTTTATTATTTTAGTTAGCAACTCAATGCAACAAAAATTTCTAATACTCCTATTTTCTCTGCAACACGAACCCTTTGAGGTGGAATGGGCTAAGAATGACTGACCCAAAGTCAGTCAGCTGGCTTTCATGGCTAAGGTGGGACTAGAACTCACAATCTCCTGCATTCTAGTTTGTATTTCTAGAAGGCTTAACCACTACATCATTTTTCTGTCCTTTTCTGATTTTAGTTTGTATTATCTTTTAGCATTGTTAAACTTTAATATTTTTTAAAAAATAGAACACATTACAATAGTCCAACCACAAGGTGACTAGGGCATGAGTGACCACGAGGAGAGAGCTTCCTTATCTAGAAATAGGCATAGCTGGTGCACCAGATGTAATTAGGAAAAGGCATTCTTGTCATCTGCTCTTTGCGATGGCACACCAGTCTTGAATGGGGAAATATATCCAAGATTAATAATGGAAAACTCCTAGATCTGCCTTTCTCCAAAATCAACATCCACTTGGTGTGTCTGTTCCTTCCCATCCACATAGACACTAGAGTGGGATGTTGATGGCATTACTTAGTGAGCCCCGAGCTGATGAAAGATTGATGAAGATTTTGTTATTGTATAAGTGAACTTTCCTATTGTAAAGGAAAAGAGGACAACAATAATCTGTTTCCTCACTGTTCCAGAAGAGTTAGTCCAGAAGCTTGGGAGATATCTAGGACAATATAATAATGTAGTGTTTCTCAACCTTGGCAACTTTAAGATGTATGGACTTCAATTTCCAGAATTCCCCAGCCAGCATTCTGGGAGTAGTAACTGAAGAAGTTGCAGAAGTATTCCCTAGATTTAAAATTGCAGCATATAAAGGAATTATGTGAATGGCATTCATTCATTGTCATTCCCATTTCCAGTATATTCTATGTCCAGACCAACTGTTCCTGCAATTCAGGATATTCTTTATGCTGTGTAGATTCACTTATGCTCATTTGGATGTTATCAGACCTGTTCCCATAAACTTGTTATGATTTAGAATTGTTCAGTTTGGTTGGAGTCAACATAGCAAATTCTGATTTCTACCACTTGTAAAACATGAAATGGATGCTGTCAGTCTGATGTAAGGGGGGACTCCCTACTTATTTAAACATACATGCCTCACCTAGTTCCATCCTATGCTATTACAGCTGCAAGTGTTTAAGTAGGCTTGGGTCTTGAGCCTAATAGAAGGAAATGTTCCCAGTTTTACATTTTCTCATTTTCTCTAATTGCCTGAAAGGGAGGTACCAATTTGTGAAGTAACCTCTCCATCAAATTTCCAAAACAATTAATACTGTCTGCCCAGAAAGTTACCTAAGGCAATGCTCAGTATAGTAACAGCTTTTCCAGACAATTGTAAATATGTAACAATGGCATGTCAATAATATAAGGGTAACAGCTTACTCTATCATGTGTGAGAATACAAAGTTTTACAATGAGCAAAAGTGAAAAAAAATTGCCTACTGTCCCTCATCAAGAAGTTCAAAGTTCTGCAGCTGCTTCTGGAGCACATCTCCAGAGATGGGAAAGTTCTTGCAGATATCCTCAGCTGCATTATGTCCAAAAAGGTCAAAACACTGATTGAATCTAATTTGGAAAAATGCAAAGCATATTGGCTACTCTGTAGATCACCAGGTAATACTGAATTACAACTTCCAGCTGCCCTATTAAGGATGCCTAATGGTACAGGTTACTGGTGGGAATTGTAGTTCAAACCACATCTGGTGGATCAAAGTTTCCCACCCATGTTCAAGGGGGCATTTCATTCTGCATTAGGTGGAACCTCTGGGGTATCTTCAACAGAGGTGGTATTCAGCAGGTTCTGACCAGTTATGGAGAACCGGTAGTGGAAATTTTGANTAGTTCAGAGAATCAGCAAATACCACCTCTGACTGGAGATTTTACCGTATCCTTCCCCNCCTCCCCCTGCCACACCCACCAAGCCACGTCCACAGAACTGGTANNNNAAAAATTTGAATCCCACCACTGATCTTCAAGGATAACTTCACACAGAGCCCTGCTCTCTTTTTAATTCAGTATTCACCTAAAAGAGAGTTTTTAGCAGTTGTCAGGCTGGTAGATATCTTCTAAAATGACAAACATCACCATGGTCACCATCATTTCCTTTGTTGTTCTTTTAACATCATCATATTATGCTTAAAATGAAGATGTAGCCTGTAGTAAAAGCCTATTCTGCTGGGCTTAATTGTCTCAGTACTTAGCTGCATGTTCTTTTTGGATGAGGAAAAGTGAACTGGGGAATGTATTTTCTTCAGATTAACCTTGTGGGGGTAAAACAGTTTCTTTCTCCCTTTATCTAGCAAGGTAAAACATAGCACTGGGTTTTCAAAATGTGAGCAAGCAAAATATTTGGTAAATGTTATGCAATAGCTGTTGCTTAGGCAACCACCACCTTGATACACGCAATGCAGTCTCAGCATGTTTATTTTACATTAGCTTTATCTCATGTGCTGAAAAAGGAAAATCCTATGTTATGACAGGAAAAAAAGCAAAGATTAATTGGACATTTGTTAATGGCTATGGGCCAACATTGCAATGAGAAATTGTATTCTTTATCATAATCATCTGCAGAGCTCAGCCATATATGCTGAATGAATGGAATTACAAATAAAGGTACAAGTGGACCATAATGGAGCCTGCCCAGCAAGGTTATATCTTGTGACAGTTGTAAGGGTCGGTCACATGATTGACCCAATTTTACAACTTTCCCTTTTTATATTGCAGCTTTTAATCTAGAGAATACTTCCTCTAAGATAGGGCTGTCAAACTCATGCCCTGCGGGCCGGATGCATCATTTGCTGGCCACGCCCGGTTTAGCAAAGGGGAAAAAAGTTGTGATACGTCACATGACGCTGCTGTGATGATACGAGTTTGACACCCCTGCTCTAAGAGAAGAAGAAATGTCAGTCTCACTTCCCTCTGCAATCTCTTGAATCACCAGTATATTAAGCAAATCACCTTTGTTTTATAAAAGTTGGAGAAATGTATCAGTAAGTTAACTGTAGCACGAATGAGGTAATTAAGAACTGTGAATGCTAAAACAATGACATAGGTAAATTTAAGAAAGAAAGAAAAGAAAGAAAAAGAAAGAAGAAAGAAAGGCAGCTGAATGAACCCAAAGAGAGCGACTAGTGTAAGAAAAATAGTAATTTAGATTAATCAAAGAGAAAAAATGAATAAGGACAAACTATTGCAAAACTAACATATAAAGGAAGGGAGAATGGGTTTAATGGAAGGGGAGGAAACCCTAAGGGATTTTCCGTGAGAGGTGTGGTAATCTAAAGATGGCTCTGCAAAAGTGGAGCCTTAAACTGCAGCAAAGAACAAAGGTACTGGTTAGTTGATTGATTTCTTGGAGTCTTTCTGGATAAGGAGGCAATGGTATATTACCCACATATGCTCTGGATGGCTGGTCTCTTTGAGGAGACTGCAGAACAACAGATTTGTGGGTACGGCACTAGGAGACGATGGGTTTAGCTATCTTGCTTGCAACCACAGAACAGAATTTGTCTTGTCTTCATTTTCCAAAAAGTCTAACATCATGGGTACAATGACAATAACATTTACTTTTTGATTCACTCAGGTTGGGAATTGATTTTATACTTTGATTCAGTGAGTATTTCTTCTTTCCTTCCAGTAAGTAGTGAATAGCATACTGGAGTTCATTTTCCCCCCACCCTGCCCCAAATTATAAGACTTGGTAATGCAAATATCACAGGTTTTTTTTTGTTGCTATTAGCTTCAAAACAAGAAAAGCAAAAATCTAGACCTCAGAAAGGATAAAAGCCTGCCAGATAGCTCGTTGCCAGGGAAACAAGGTAGTGTCATATTTGTGATAGATAAATATATATCCATCTAACTCTTTTAAGAGAATCACTGTTCCACAATTTCAAGATTATAAATGGTTGTAACTTGCCAAAGTCCATTAGGATTGAGACAGGCAATAAATATTGTAAAAACAAACAAGTTTGTTTTTTTACTCTTATTCCTCCTGATGTACATTTCATTTATGGATCAGATCTCATACTAGTACGAGAAGTGCTTTCATTTCTGCAATGAAACAGCTAGTTGCTGTGTTGAATGCAAGTAGTGGGTAAGTTGCCTACTGATAAGGAAGGCAGACATAAAGTTAAGAGGACTTTGTGAAGAGAAAAAAAAACAGGAGGCGAGTGGGGGAAGAGGAGGAAAAAGAGGCAGCTGACCAGAGGTGGTATTCAGCAGGTTCTGACCAGTTCTGGAGAACTGTTAGAGGAAGTTTTGAGTAGTTCAGAGAACTGGCANCTTCCCCTGCCATGCCCACCAAGCCCTCCCACCAAGCCATGCTCACAGAACCAGTAGTAATTTTTTTTTGAATCCCACAACTGCAGTTGACATTTGGGCAAAGCAAAGGGAGGGAAAACAAAGGAATGGAAGATGATCAATATAAAAGAATATAAAGTGGCAGTAGCTCCTGTAACAAACTCAGCAAGCATGCTATAAAAAAGTTTGAAGGATGACTTCTGTTTATGTATCTCTTTAAAAAGAAAGAGTGGATTCCAATTCCTTCTGTTCATAGAATGTTACTGTGAAATAAAGTTTTATTGTCCATATCAACCAAACCTCTGAATAAATGTGAAAAGTAATATAATACTCTCTAACATACTAAACTACCAAAAAAGGAACTCACAAAGGAGTACATGTAGTTATCAACTTACAATCATTTATTCAGAGACGTTTCAAATTTATGACAGTGCTGGAAAAAAAGCATGAAAAGTTATGCAGAGCCATCGCTCTTCATTAACGTAGCTGATCTTCAGATCATATTCAGAAACCCTTCTCCAAATGTTCCTTCTTTTGAGGGAATATATAAAGCTGTATCATCATTAAATGTGTGAAATTCCCTATCAACGTCAAAAGAAGTGATATAACTTATCGCAGGAGGAAGACCAGACTTTGACCTAATCTGTCCATCCCATGAAAGCATCACCACCATTACCTCTTAAGCCAAAGTGCATGGAAAGGCATCTTGAAAGGAACAGAAATCGTGGAACTAGTAGGCTGTTCCTCTTGAGTATCTCAGTTTCTTGTAATCATAAATCGATAAACATAGAGATACTGTATAGAAATGACATGCGAACCCAGAGGATTCAGCTTTCTGATTAAAAAGATTTTCCACTTCTGAATATACAATGTTCTTCTAAATTATATTCTAGAAAAACTTCCAGTTTGCTTAATATCATTACAATTATCTCAATTGATAAATTGATTACAATTATAGCAATTGATAAAATCTTCTAATCTTGTAGAATTCCAGATTTTCACCAAATGTCAGCCTGAATGAAAGCCTGTTATTATTCAGAATGTTTACTTCATATCCTTCTTGTTTGGGTGTCCATTGGATTTTTGAGGAGATTCTCAATTTTATCATGTTAAAATATCTTTATTTTTTCTTAGCCTACTGGAAAGAAAGAAGGCTCAAAAATCATAAAAGGCAATTGACACATTTCCTACAAACTCCTGAAATTTTCCTTAATACAATTCACAGCCATATAATTTGCACGGTATATCTTGGAGCCACACTTGGTTATTCCTTCTGAGTCTGAGTTCTTAGGAATATGTTAATGTGCATTCATGGGGAGAAATATCTTTCCAATAATGTATTTAATAACTTGGTTTTGTGCTTGATTCATTTAATTAAAATTGTATCTAAAAATGCAGACAATTTAATGTTCTGGAATACAGTTAATTGTATGATGTAAAAGCAACACAAGGAAAGAAATGTCCCAAGTTCCTACAATTAGGAAACAAGAAGATAGAGATACTTGGATTTTCTGTAAGAAAAACTCCAAATTTCATATTAAAGCAGATCTAGTCTATGAGTTCTAAAAAAATGTTCATTCAGGAACTAGAGGAGAGGGAGAAGGGAGGAAGAGGAGGAAGTTCCATGCATAGCTACAGTCCAAACAATGGACTAGAGCTTGCAGATTAGTTGTTGGAAGGACAGTAACCATATAACTGGTTGTATGGTTTTCCGCATGTAAAAATGATGGTTAGTTGGTCTTTTTCTTTTGTGCTCTCCAATTGCCTTACTGATCACCATGACTGAGTTTTTTGACTTTAGAATCAACTAAGGATATTTCATGTTGCAAGGTAACAAAAGATGGAACAACAACAACAACAAAATCATGCAATAAACCAAGAGCCACTAAGCAAATTCCACTCAAGAGTTGAATTCATTTATGCCAGTGAACTTATAAATGATTGATTTCTGCTGTTGATTGTAGCATATGTGTATGGGTGGATGTTTGTAATACCAGGCAGCACATTGTAAATTTGTGGGTAGTGTTACCTGGATACATGTTCTGTATATGCTTATAGCTGCTATAGTTAGCCACGCAGATTATAACATCTTGTTTTCAATGTATAATATTTTCTGACAAGTTGTATTTTAATTATATACTAAAATTCAATATAAAATGTATGTATTTTGCTATAGAGAAGTCCAAATTTAATGAAATCTCAGAACTAAATAATCAGCATTAATAAAATATTGAGAATAGTAGCCATCTAAAAAATGTTCTTAATTAGTAAGATAAACCAGTTTATAGATAACACAAAATAATAATTAAATCTATAGACAATTGTGGGGAGCCATAAAAACAGCATACCAAAAAAGGATCTGCACACCATAAAAAACAAAAAACAGATGAAATCTATAATGACAATTATTCAGGGACAAAAACCTATGTCAGTCTAATGACATTTTCCTGTAATAATGTTAGTGCTGAATTTATCTAATATTTCTGCCTTTCATGTTTCACTTGTTTTTGAGCATCTAATAACTTGAAATTACTCATAGTTCCAAAGCAAATTTGAGTTTTTATAAGTATGAATATAAACAGCACTCATTTGTCTTCTGCACTTCACCCTGGAAATGACAATGAGAACATGGAGGTTGTGTTTGATAGAAATCATAATGAACTCAGAGGCTACTCTAAATTAGTGGTGGGATTCAGCCAGTTCACACCACTTAGGGAGAACAGGTTGTTAACTTTCTGAGTAGTTTGGAGAACTGGTTATTGGAAGAATTCATTAGGGCAGAGAACTGGTTGTTAAATTATTTGAATCCCACCACCTCTCTAAACCTTCTCTCATTTCTTTTGGAATAATATCATATTGCAAGAAAGTATAACACTGATATCTACTATTAATTTATAAGCTCCCAAACAATCTGCTATCATCTAATTATATATTTCTAGAAACTTTATATAGCTGGCATAGAAAACTGCCCGTTGACTTGTTTGTCTCAAGAAGTGCAAAGTAGTGGAGACTTGGTTCCATTTTTATTATACAATCGTAGCAAAGGACCGAATAAAAAGTTTGAATTAACGTTACATAGAAGAGCCTATTTGAAAAAAGAATATTTTTAAAGATCCATTTTATATACTAAAATTCAATATAAAGTGTATGTAAATGTAGCATTTTGGTGTAATGTCAGTTTCAGATCAGGTCTTTTCAGATACTGTAGTTTTAACAATGGACCAATTGGAATACATGGAATTTTGATTGTCAGTGAGATATTTTACATAGGAGAGTATCTTTATCTTGTTATAGAATACTTCTACAGTAGTGTGGAGAAATGAAATGAATCGAATATGAATTTGTCTCAAGACATTTTGGTGTATTCTCTCCATCTGTTTTCCTACTTCAATCATTATTCCTCCTCCTCCTCTTGATTATATGGCTATCTCAGGTTGAATGAATTCTTTTTGCATCTAGCTCATTCTTACATTCCTTATTGCTTAACAACCCTACTATCAGGTTTGGTCAGGTACTATTGGGGTGGGGCCAGCCAGTGGCGCGATTTGCAGGTCCTTCGAACTGCGCAGAATCGTAATAACTGGTTCTATAGAACTGGTCCGACCAGGTAGAATCTCAGCCCTGGTCTTAAGTCCCTCTCTCTGGAATTTCTTTTTTTCTATTAACTGGCTGACTGTCAGTGTTCCAAGCAATGCACCCATAGAAAGCAGAACTCTGAGGCAGGCAATTTCCTCAAATAACAGTTTATTGGTGAAAGCCAACTCTGAAAGTTTCCACGGCTTTCACCTAATTCAAAAAGTAAAAGTTTCCCCTTTCCCCCAAGTCACTGGTCATGCTGTCCAATCCAGGTGCTGGCTGGTGCTTGGTTACTTCACTCCTCCTCTGGCCAGCCACCTGTGAGAATGTCCTTGGTTCCCACAGAAAAACTTTATTGTTTGGACTATAAAAACAAACCCCATCCATCTAACTAACTATCTATTTCCTTCCCCCCCTCCCTCTGTTGTGTGGCAACCCTGAAGTCTCCAAGACAGCCTTAGCCAGGTTCACTGACATGTAGAGCCCCTGCACATTTTTTTTTACATTATGCTCTATTTTGCTAGATCTCTATATTTCTTTTCCCCTCTTTTGGACTGTCTACTCCTTATGAAGGAAAAATGCCTCCTTTCCTTTGGCTGCTCTACTTAGTTTGCTGGTGGCTGCAGAGCTCCATAAGGTGCCTTGGCTTCCTTCTGCTCCTACACCTGTGTCAAGATCACTGTTTCATTGGCAATTCAGCCTGCTGAGGGAATGGCTCAGATGGGAGAGAAAGAAGGCAGCACAGGTGCCTGCAGTTGTGCCAAGCACCTGCTCTTCCACATTTCCCTGTCCTTTTCCATGCTGCCTTCCCACTTCATTTTCTGTCTCCGCTTAATGTCTTCATTCATTTTCTTTTTCTTTTCTGTCTAAGATGCTTTGCTTCTTCTTTAGAATTGGAAAACATTTGGACATGGAGAGGGTGAGCACCTTCTTGTGTAGCTGGGGTTAAAGAAGCTTAGAGTGAATCGTACTGTTCAAAATTCCTTTCTATTCTGGGTGGTCTGAGTGCCTTTCTGCTTTGAAATGCTTCATAAATGACAGAGAGAGAGAGAGAGTGAGAGGGAATGAGCAGGAAAACATCTTCCCTGTGCCATTCTTGAAGAATACTGGCTGATATTCCAAGGACAGAGTCTGCCTCTTAGAGCTGTCCCTTAAATCGTTCACCACCAAGGTTGCAAAATATGAAGGCTCAGTAGATGGCGGCAAAGAAATACAAAGATTTCCAACTGTTTGCTGCCATCTAGTGATCATCTGAAGTGTTGTAGTGTAGAGCTGGTACTTTTAATTTAACATTGTTCTAAGTTCTTTTGCTTTCTCATACACATATCAGCTGCCATTTTCAGTCTGAAGGTATTGAATGCACATGTACAAATATATCCTATATTCTATCTTTCCTATTAAGCAGAGGTCTCCAACCCCTGTGATTGGGCCACACAGTGGGAGGTGAGTGACAAGTGAGAGGGTGAAACTGAAATCATCCCTTCCCCGGTCTGTGGAAAAATGTTCTTCCACAAAGCTAGTCCCTAGTGCCAAAAAGTTTGGGGACAACTGCTATAATGCAGAATATATCTCATAATCTGCTTTGGAACAGATATTGTGGGACAAACTATTGGCCATGTAATCCAGGCAGGTCTTAACATGAATTCTCACATGTAAATCCAAAAGGGAAAACTTAGATTGATATTTAATGTCCCACCATTTTCCCTAGAATAAAATAGAGATTTTTCAAATTATATGCTGTTGTTTGTAATTTAATAGGATGTAAGTTTAATTATAAAATGTAATGCTGGTTGGCTTTATAGCCCACCAGATGGTTATGTCAGTTGTTTAAAGCATAAGATTCTCACCCACTGCTTTAAATGTTCTCATAGGTTTCTTAACCTGGTCTGGTGTAAGACTGGGGGTTTTTTATATCCCAGATGTTCAGCAGCATATGAAATATTTGAGACCAAATCTTGCTGTTGAAACAACAGGTGGCAGAGCTGGGAATATGCAACCTGCAGTTTTTAAACATGGCTGTTCTACAATTCCCAGCATCTTTCCCATTGACCATAATAAATGGCATTGATGCAAAATGGTATATCAACAACCGCCTGTAGAGTCACAAGTTTCTAATCCAAATCTTGCCCTCCATTAGGAAGATTTTCCAGGATTGTGACATCCGGTTCCTTTAATAAATGTAAGATTTATTTCATATTGATGAACAAAATAGACAGTATTAAAGGCTACTCATGGTTGTTGAGTTTTACAATAAAATATTGGCTTTATATTACAGGCTGAAATGTTAGATTTAAACTGGTGGCAGTATCAAAGTGCTTTGGCAGATCTCAGAAAAAGCTAGACACAATCAGACTTGAATAGTGCTTTGATGGAGACTTTAAGGAAATTACAATGCCATGGACTAGATTGAGAAGTCAAAATATTCCAAGAGAAGACAGTGACACATCACTCCCATATTATTGCCACAATCATTATGTGAACATGTCCATATAGTCATGCTTCACTTAAAAGGAAATCTTTCAAAGGAAGCACTTCTCTGTCCTTTGCTGTTGGCATTACATAGTAGGCCAGGCCAAGAAATAGACACTGTGTCTTCCTAAAACTACTTTTATAGATTGCCTATAGTAACAGAATCTTACAGAGTTCCCTCCAGTGGTGGGATTCAAATTTTT
>AZIM01002579.1:50617-65459 GCA_000516915.1 Ophiophagus hannah
AACCTGCTGAATACCACCTCTGGTTCCCTTCCTTTTTAAATATCACATGAATTAGGGGGAATCCCTGCTTGTTTTCATAATTGTCCCCTATTATCATCTGCCATGTTTTTTTACTCAATGCCTGTCCTCTTTTGCCTCCACCTAGGTAATTTTCTTTATTCTCTGTAACGATAATCTCAAGAAAAACTCAGCAGAGTCGTGCCGGATTAGTATTGGATTGATTAGTAATATAGGCTAACCTGGGAAAGGAAAAAAAAGTGCAAACATCCTAATCTACAGGAATCAGCATTGTTGCAAGAAAAGCCCATGGATCTTCCTGTGAAATCACCAGGAGTTGAGTCCAATTTGAGAGAGTTTTAAATTTTTTGGTTTCCTTTTAAATATTATTATGGAAATAAGATCCCCAAAACTTGTGGAACCTCTTGTTAAAGGCAAACATAGAAGCTATTATGTTATTTTTGTATAAGCATTATGGGTTATGCTAATAATTGTTTATTTTTTTGTGGCTATAACCTATTAATCTCCCATTTCTTTGACACTATTTTTTTTCTTTTCCACTAGATTCAATAATTGTCATTCTTTCTTTGATCTTCATTAGCATGAGAGTAAATTCAGCTGAGATGTGTGATTGGCTGTAATTTAATATTATGCTTAATCTTTCTTAATGTGATTATCCTTTAAAAAAAGATAAGTAGATTCCTTTCGGTTTATTTTTAAGTCATGGTAGTTAGCAGACACACACAGAATTTTCATATGGAGAGAAAAGAAAGAAAAGCAATATGGAATATGCTCCAATTATTTATTTGTATTTTGTGATGGGACATTAGATTTGGAAATCTGATTTTATGTGGACACTTTTGCCAATCCTTGTCCATGTTATTTCTTTTCTATCCGATTTTATTTTTTTCCATATGATTAAATTTCAAATGATAAATAATCTTGGGCTTCTGTTCAAAATGATATTACTCTGTGTCACATGACAGAACTCTGGGAATTATACCAAAATCCAATTTTGATTTAATTGTGAATCAAACGTATTTCAAAATGATCCAGTTTAGATTTTCAGGCAAGAAAGTACTAGCCAAAATTTGATTTTTTTTTCTTATGAGGAAATCCATTAAAATTCCTTTACATTACAGTCAGTCACCTTACAGTTCTGTGAAAAAGTATTCATTCTTTTCGAATTTTCTGGATTTCTGCATACCTGTTCCACCAAACTATTAAAACTTCATGCAGTTCTTACAGATGAATAAGGGAAGTCCCACCAGAGTTTGATGCTTGTTTCATTTATTTCATAAATAAAGTTATCCAACATGTAATATGCCAATGTGAAAAAAGCTAATGATTTTTCATAGAAGATTCTGTCTATGGTTATTCTATTTTTACTCTAATTTCTTTCACTTCTTTCTGCTCCCTTCCCCCCAAGATCCACTATTAAAAAAGTATATGACTCACATTCAAAAACTTTCATCACCCTTCTTTTCTAAAACAGATTGTGTCTTTCTTCATATGGAACCCAATCAATCATACTTTTAGATTTAAATTCATTCCTTTAACATATGTACTTATGAATAGACATGTTTGAGCTACATATTTGAAACAGATCTTTGTGTAAGCACATACCTTTACCAGTGTCATTTATTTCTGAGTTTCTAAATGGCCCAGTTCTTACATCTATCCTCATCTCCTTTCCCGCCTATTTTTTCCATAGGTCACATTCATTCAAAATGTGCATTTTTCCCCAAAAATAATTTTTATTTTTTTCCATTATCATTCTGGCAGTAACCTCTGGAATTCTGCTTTCATAACTTACCCACAATTTAGATGATTCATACTTTCTGACATATATTTTTGCCCTTTCATTCACAATTAAACCCACGTTTTCAGTTCTCTACAGGCATTCATCCAATCAAAGCATCATTCTACAGATTTATTATATCTTTCTTTCACACACCCCAACACATCCATTTTTCTTTTACGCCTCTCTCCCATTCCATATAACAATCTTCCATATGTCACAGTCATCATGATCTGATGGTCACAGAGACATTTATCTGTTGCTCCTCATGGCTTTGGTCAGTTAAAGTTTTCACATAACACTTTTTATAATACAGAGAAGATACACAGCAAGTTACCAGTTTTAGGCATGCCACATGCAGCAGTCCTTACTAATGATAGGGACTATCTTTCAGTTTGGGTACCTTTGCTCCACCGTGGGCAGCCAAAGTCTTTTCAAGCATACTTACACCATTCTACACAAGCCAGACTCTCTCCTATCCCCTTACCAACCACCATACTGTTATACTTAAAGGTATATGCATGCGTAAAATCTCCATGGAAGCTGCATTGCATGACCTTGTGTACACAGAAGAGAGTGAACAAATGTATTATTGTGGCCTTTTACTCGTCTTGGAAAACAATAAAT
This sequence comes from Ophiophagus hannah, assembly GCA_000516915.1. NCBI lineage: Eukaryota > Metazoa > Chordata > Lepidosauria > Squamata > Elapidae > Ophiophagus > Ophiophagus hannah. The sequence continues at coordinate 53,043 of AZIM01002579.1, forward strand.
AAAAAAAGGAAGCTCCTCAGACCCAATACAACACCTTCGATTTTGCAGAAATAGAGTGATTTTTTTTTCCCTAGCCATCATGGAAAGATTATATCTTATAAATATAAATAATAATAAAAATAAATAGGTTCTTTTATATTTCCTTTATTTATATTTTTTTAGTTTAAGAATTACACACTAGCCAACATTATTATATATTTACATGCTGAAACTGGCTGTAATAAGTTTAGTTTCAAGAAAATATCTCTTATGTGCTATTCAATTTACAATAGTCATTTTACTACCTCTTATTATTCCAGAGGTTAGCAGTCCTTCTGAGAAAAAACATGAAAATCTGATGCAATGTTATCCACTAATATTTTGCATTTTCTAGCCATTGGAAAATGTGCATTATGTGCATATTAGAAAGGCTACAAGGTCATTAGTAAGTCTCATGATTACTACATTATGGAGTAAATAGTATTAGGTTAAAAAAAGAGGAAGAGGAAGGATGCAAAGACAGTACTAACAGAATCATTTAAACACCCATGCAAATTAAAATTGTGAAATCTCAAAACAAGGTCAACTATGAGAGTTTTTAGATGTCTTAAATGCTTGCATGAACTAAAACTATATAATGGATCTTAAATGTATTCCCTGGTGAATCCTTCAATGGCACTAACAATGCAAACATATATAATGCTGCTAAATTTGAATTTGAGAACTTTGGTGATGTGCAAAACATTTAGAAGAAATTGAATTTAACTGTAGGTATTTGGAGTTAAGACTTAAATAATAACATATAGATTCATTATCAAAATACTGAAATAATTTGACACATAAAAATGTGTTGCATATAACCTGCAAAGTTAATCTACTCCACTTTATCATGAATTAATTAACTTGGATTATAAATACCATTGGTATAAGCTATAACATGGTAATTACTTATTAACATTTTATCCATTCGTCTAAAATTCTCTTGAACATTTCCTAGTGCATTTTTGTTAAACTTTACCTTTGGTGTTAAGCAATATCTTGTTAAGAGTTCCCTTTAAATATATTTCTTAAGTAAAGATTCTTTGGCATTGGGTGGATTGGGTTGGGCTGGAAAGGAACAGAATACTAAACAATGACAGACAAATCTCTTTGTACCAGACAGCCTCTAAAAGACAGTGGGAATGCTCATGCGCACAAGGAATGCACATGTCTTTCTGAGAATAATATTACACTCATGAGAAAACTATAGTTCCTTAAATCTATATTATATCCATTTCATTTCCTGGAAGAGGAAATCATCAGTATTGTTACTGTGTCTGGATAAAAGACTGCCATTGTGGCCCAAACTATAGGATTTTCTTTGTTTCTAAACCTGAGCAACTTTTTAAGATGTAGGGATTTCAGCTTCCAGAATTTGTCAGCCAGCATGGGTGGCTGAGGAATTCTGGAAGTTAAAGTACACATACCTTAAAAGTTGCTGAGGCTAAGAAGTAATAAAATATTTTATTAAGGACTCATGGTACACTAGACAGACTACTCTCTAACTATAAGTATGGTCTTTTTAAGTCACTTGATAGCCCCCAACTTTCTGCAGGAGTTCCTTTAGGTCACACTCCCTATTTAATTCTGAAGTTCTTTCAGAATTGCAGGCTCAGTATTAATGAAAATCAAAATAGGCTCATGAAAAAGCAAGGCCGCAATTCTCAAACTGCACATAGCTCTAATTTTCCCAAGAAGCTCTGCAGAATTAATGGTTGCCTTATTCATTTCAATATCAGATACCCCCACCCCCAACAAAAACTATCTCTAAATTGCAGTGCTTCAGAGATGCTAGTATAAGCAGCACACTAGCACATCTATTCTGAAGTATCCACATACGCCTGAATTTCCATGTGCACCAGAGTCAATGGATAATGGCACTCATTAAGCATTTTTATCAGTCTTTCTCCTCCCCACTTACAAATGAACTGGTTACGTTGATACTGATTTAATCATATAATGCCAATCTTATTATTTGTCATATTTTGAAATTGTCCTCTGAAATCCAAGTCTTATGCAAAAGGGTGTTTAAATTGTTCTGCTAGAAAACTGCAATTACTGTACTTAGTTTTAAAAAAAAATCACTGAACAAATACTCTTTCTATTGACATCTCATTTACAGCTTATTTAAATATTTACATGATTTTAGGACACTAACCTAAACCATAAATAGAATCAACTTTTTGCCTTACGTTAAAGTACAAATTAGAAGTTAAAAATGTTAAGAAATCTGATAATATTTACAGTTTTGTTTTTTTGTTTTTAATTACGATTGCTCACATTGTATGACCTATGTACAGATAGCAAAATGTTATGATCACTATTTTTAAACTGTTGTACCTGGACCCTCTTGTTCTTTTCTCCCCAGAGAAATATGTCATAGTTTTGCTTTTCCTATCTAGGTATTAGGACTTTTAAAAAAGTTAGTAGAGATGCTTTCATTGAAAAAAATTAAAATAAACAAAACAATGTGAGAGTTAGCTTCTGTTAGATGGTAAAAGATACAGTACTATCACTGTGAAATGCTTCGTAAGAATTATATGCATTGATCTGCTGATATAGAAATGCCCAGTTACCCTGTATAGTAAGATTTTAAATACATTAATAATTTATGTTCTCAAAAAATATTCACATATTGGTTGACTATAGAAACACAACTGTTATTAGCTTATTCCTTTTGAAATACCAATGCAAGATTCTAGCTCAAACCCAGGCAATTATGAGCAGTGCAGGGGCTGCAGGTCTGCAATGCTAATTAAAAAGGAAATTGGACTGGATGTGATGACAATGTCTCTAGCTCAGCCCTGATCTTTCTCTCAGGAGGATAAAATAGAGACCATTTTTCTTAACAACTCAATCCATATGTCTTTCCTCTTCCTTGCATCTGCTGGTGGCATCTCAAATTACCTCTCATCATTCAAGAACGATAGCCATCCTATTAAGAATGGGCAGGGGGACCTGAATGGAATCTGTGATTGTTGCTTCCTTGAATCATATACTGCTTCTTTTAACATCCCTCCATAGCACCAAACAGATGTAAAAGAAGATGTAAATGTGGTCCTGCAATTTTATTGTGGCTGCAAACGCTTGCAGGAAATTGGAATTTTGTCCCATCAACATAAAAGAGACACCAGGGTCAGAAGCTGTAAATATGGGGACACCTTCTCCCCCACCTTACTCAGCAACCTGCCCACTTGGTTTACATATCAATGGGCACATATTCATTTCTATGCACAAACTGGTTTCACTAGATTAGGAGACCATGTAAAAATGCATATGTATGCGTGTGCATGTCTATGTATGTGTAGGTACACACACATAAGATATAAACACATATGTGTACACATTTAAGAATATATATAAACATGTGGAAATACGTCTTTATCGGTATCATATATGTTGATAATGGTCTGAGTTTGGCTTACTTAAATTAATTTCACTAAATGGGAAATTGAAATCTAAGCTTTTTTTTTTTTTTTAAAGAAAATGTATATTTTACCTAGCAGGCTCGTTTTCCTAGATATATTTAGCTGGCTAGCAATATGTATTTGCTCTCATGTTATCTATGCATTGTGCTTTGTTTGGCTGATTTTATATATTAGAATGTAAAAATTCTCAGGTGTGTCTTTCAATGCTATTATTCAAACTTTGCTGCAAGTGTTCAGAATGACATTAATTGATTCTTTCTTCCCAGTCATTTAAACTACCATGTCTATAGAAACGTAGCTTTCCTTAGACAAACATATATATGGCACATGAGTTTTAGTTGGAAAATGCATATTAAACTTAGTAGCAGTCATATACAGAAGATATTTACAGAGCATTAATCTGAAAGATATGGTTAAAACTGTGCCATATTATATAGTTGTAATTTTGTGATGAATTTAAAATATGAAAAAACACCTTAATTGCTGGCTAGTATGCATCCAAAACCTGAAAAAAAGTAATAATTAAAGGAATAAATTATTAGGCAAAACATGGCTCTAAACAAAACCAAACCAGTGTATATTTCAGTTAAATTCAACGGTAGTAGCTTATTTCAATGTCCTTTGTGAAGTAAACTGTGTAATGTTTTTGTCTCTACCACATGCTGGTATTAGAGGAGTTAAACCTTTTTTGTGTTATCCTCCATTTGCTCACCTTACTTTAAACCTCATTTTAATTTAAGTTCCTCGTATCTCTTTGAATTAATTTATTCAGAAATGTGATTTCTCATTTACTCCTGGAAGCATCTTCCACTTAATAACATAAATGACCTCATGGAGGTGAATATGTACTTTCTTTGTTAGCCCCCAGGGTAAAATTCACCCTCTCCTTGGAAAGGTTAGAAAATATTATGGCTTGTACTATAAACTTCCAGCTATGGTAAAGTGCAGTTTTAGGAGCTGATTCTGTAGTTTTTCTAAGGCTGGCTTGTTGAACCAATCTGAGAAGACAAAAAGGATAGAAAGGATTTTTTTCCCTAATGTCTAAAAATCCCAAGGTTGATAATTTTCACATTTTTGTTTTTATAAAATTAACGGGCAATTTCAGCAAAAGAAAAAAAAGATAACATACACAAGAATGTAGCAAAACCCATCTTACTTGTCCCAAAAGATGCTTTGGAAGGGGTTTTCTAAAACACTGCCCATCTGATGGAAGAAAACATGACAAAAGAAAGTGTGCTCAGTGCTGTTGTGCCTGAGTCACAAGGCCAGCCTTTTCACAAAGTGTGAAGTTCATAATTCAACCAAGTATGCTTGCAGAGAGCCTAGAATGCTTAATTTTAAAGTATATTACAGAGAAATAAAACAGTCCTTTGTGCTACTGAAACCATCAGCTGGAGGAAATATATATATATACATACATACAAACAAAAATGTAATAAAAAGAATATGGAACATTTCTGGTTCCAAAGGATACTCATCCCCAACTATTATAATCCATTTATTTCCTGAAACAATATTTCTTCTGTTCCAGGAGGACACAGCTACCTTATATGAATCCCATGTAAATTCCATCGAATCAATTGAAGGATATACCTGAATAATTGAGAGCCACATAATTGTAAAATAATTATATGAGAAAAAAAAAGTGGAGATGTATTTCTTGAACTGATTATGAAAATAATTCAGTCCCTTCAGCTGGAAAATACATGAGTAGCTCTCTCCCATTCATTATCCTCTCTTAAAAAAAGTTCTAAAACTGAATGCAAAATTATTGAATGAAGAAGATAATCCAGTTCCTTACAATAAGCTTACTCTTTTGAGGTTTCTGTGTGCATATCTGAACTATAGAAAGTTATGATCTACTCAAATCTCTTTTAAATAGGAAGGAAATACAACCCAAACTATAATTTAGGAATTATTTTGATGATCAAGATTTGTAATTTGCATGATACTTGTAGTTTACTTGATCCTTGTGTTTGACAACATTTGGCACAGCTTTCTCTGTTGCAGAAGAAAGTACAAAGCACGGAGAGAAAACTACCTATGAAGAAACTGCCGGCCCACTCTCATTTGGCACTTATACATAGAAGGCTCCTAGATATATTTAATGGCATACTGTTGGAAATATTGGCCATCTCCAAAATACTGTAGCTCTATGGTTCACATCATAGTAATCAATATGCTGACTTTACAATATCTCAATTAAACACTTCTCAATTATGTGTAAATTGCTTTCATATTTTCCAAAAAGAACTCTTAATCCAATCAACAACTTAATACATGTCTTCATAGTATGATGGCAGGCATTATGACTTACTATAGCTTCAAATTAACATTAAAAAGGTAAAATATGATGTTGCTGTTGATTTTGATATAATAGGACCATATTCTTTCCATTCAAATAATGCTGTTTAACTCAGATGAGCACAGAAGCAGAAATTGCTCTGAGAATTCAACCCTAACTTTTTAGCTTCCCTTTTCAACATTGTCCAAAAATGAAATGACCAAGTTTCAGGTCTGTCTCCAAACATCAAATGCAATTATATATCTTTAAAAGCCAGATTGTATACATTTGTACTGTAACTTGATAGGCTTCACAGTTGTGCAAAAGAAATCCAAACATTACTGAACAGGTTATAGAGTGGGCCAGCAAATAAGGTGTTTTTAAAATAACTTGTCCTGAATAGATTTTGTTCTCCCTAAGTCCCACATTTGGCTGTACAATCAATTTTGAAGAGAAATCCAGTTCTTGATATTTGTGTGGCTTTCTTTGTTTTTAGTTCACATAGTAAAGCCAATAGACAATATTGAAGAAAGAAAAAACCACCGGGAAGAATATGCGTGACCATCGATCTATGGCATTTACATCAGTCAAGTCAGGGATAGTAATTTTCAACTGAGAAGCACGTCTCCTTAACCGGCTTTTCTTTTGGGCCACGTGCCGTTCCAGAGCATTACGGCCAAAGCTGTGTCTTGGTAAACCAGCCTTCCGATACTGGATACTTGAGGTATCATAGGCCAGCATCGTGCTTCTAGGTTCCCCAAGCCCTATAACAGCTTCAGAGGCAGCCATCTCGTTTTTAATTTCAAGCGTGCTCAACAAAATGTTCTCATGTGGATCCATCTGGAAAACAGAAGAAATTGTCTTAAGGTGTGAAATCAGCTACCAAACTCCACCAATTATTAAAAGACTGAATCTAAGCCATTAAACACTCAGTGCTGATCAAAAGAGAAGCATACACAGCAGGGCTTTGCGATGCTTCAGATTTGAAGTCCGCTAATGCTTTGGCACATTAAATGTTCAGTTTCTATCTCCTTAAAATAGCTACATCCTTTCTTTAGACAGCAGAATTGCCATGCAATTCCAGGGAAATATGTGCTCCATTCAAGCAGTTTGAGACAAGACAAAATGTGTGTCTCGTAATTTCTAAAGTCCCCTTTTGCTTTCAAATCTGAAGCATTGCATAGTCAGAATACAAACATAGACTGATAAATTATTATTTTTTATAGCTCAGGCAGATAGATTATATGACACATTTCAGTACCTTTATCTGGTCACTGAATCTCAGAAGTTTGTAGTTTTGCCATTTTGAGCTAATATTTGTTGGCCTAATCATTTAGTTCTGAACATCTTAACAGTATTTTTAATGAACTGAAGAATAATGTAGCATGAGATAGTGCAGGTATTCACCTACTTTCCTCAAGACTTTTGTTATATTTCTTCTGTTGTTTGTATACAGGTCTAAGTCCAGTGAAAATAATTTTGAAACATGAAATTGGGTGGTTAGGGGCTTACAATGCTCACTTTGATATAAAGATCATTAATTTTTCATTGTCAGAGAAACTCTTTTATGTTTATACTGGTACCATCAAGTTTTATTACTGAGGATATCGTTGAGAAGAAAATAAAATGAAAAAAGATCAATCCTGGATTATTTTATTAATTCAATGACTAGGTATAGCATTTAGTTGTAATTCAAAAGCCAAAATAACCAGGCACTCATTTTATAGTAAAATCATATTAAAAGTTAATATTAATTTTTTATATTTTTAATTAAGAGAAAAGCTAGTTTGATGTAATGGTTAAGGCATCAGGCTAGAAATTAGGAGATGATGAGTTCTGATCCTGCCTTAGGCACAAAGGCCAGCTGGGTGACTTTCCCTCAGCTCTAGAAAAGAGGCAATGGCAAACCACTTCTAAAAAACCTTGCCAAGAAAACTGCAGGGATTTGTCCAGGCAGTGTCCAAGAATCAGATATGAATAATGTAAAAAAATGTGTGGCCAGGATTATATTTCTAATATATTTTAATATTTCAATATTTCTAATTTCATGTTTTTGCAAATGCTAGTATCAGCTATTCAGAAGTAAATATGGGTTATACTTTCATTGTCCGTGAGTTATTGATTAAAAATAGCACCAAGTTTTATCTATGTTAGGAAAAAGTGTATTCTTAATATATAATCATTTGATTTCCAGTGATCTGAGCATTAAATGTATTTTTCAAGTTAAGTTTATATTAAACTTAATGTTAATACACTGCATATCAGTTTAGAAAACTATGTTGTATTTGAAAACAAAAGAACTTTAGAAATATTTTATAATATTTGCAAGTCATCTTAACAGATATCAAACTGACTCACATGATATGCAACATTTTAGTGAGAATGGAACAGTTCAATCCATTTTTCTCAAAAAATTATTGAATACATTGCCTCTTAATAGGCTTGCTTTTTTTAATATCTCAAGATGAAGAAAGAAAATGAAAATAGTTAAAATTTTTGAAAGACTGCCCCTTCTCCAATGGTCTTTACCAGTCAAATCAAGTCTGGCAGAAGGAGTATGCTCCAAGTCCTGTCTTCTTGTGGGACCCAGGAAACATGCCTTTTCTGTCAACGACTTGCCATTTGGAGATGCATACTCTCTGGGATAGCCCTATGACAACTCTCACTGCTGATCTTTCAGGAAGCCCTTAAGGTTGTTTTCCCAGGCATTGGGGTCAGAAGATTTGGCAAACATGTGACATGCTGACTGATTGATTTCCTTGATTGTCATTTTAAATTTCTAGGACTAATTTGTTATCTTGTTATTATTCAGTATTATTTTAACTTGTAAAAAACTACAGGCCCAGAGTTATATTTGTGAGATGGGCAGTCATATAAATCAGTTAAAACAAATTATCAGGCAATTGTGGACAAAATACTGCTACTCTAGTAATTGGCTCTAGGAGCCCCGGTGATCCAACCATGTTGAGTTGATCCACATATCTAAACAGTCACACATATCTCAATTAGATATGCATCACAATGGCAATTCTGTGTATCACCAGTGCTTTGTTTTTAAAAGGAAGTACATTGGGAAGACACATGGATGAAGGGAGGTATGCTTGAAAAAATATTCTGATCCATACTCCTGGCAACCTGAAAACTTGAGATCTGCAAGCAATTGGTTTGGTAATAAATGAGTATGTCAACGTGCCTACTGCCGTAGGAGACAGTGGCACAATTGCTTTATATCACGGTTTACAAAACACATAAATGTTGCATCAGTCTCTCAGAAATATTCAAACAAACAGTACTATGTATTGTGAATTTTACAGACAATGTTTCATGCATTTGCAGAAATGTGTACATTATTATTTTTGGGTTAAATATGACATTGTCAATTATTAAATTGAATTTGATAATTTTAGTCAGAATGTCTAGGACTGTTCCTTTATCATTTCATATGAAACAAACATATTGAGAACCAAGCATATCATGTCTGCATCCCCTGAGAAATGTATATGCATAAGCATAGCCAAGTCATTTTTCAAGACATTACCACTTCATCCTTGAAACCAAAGGTCAGCTAGCCACTCCCCAACAGGTAAATGGGTAGGGATGATAATATTTGCACAGTACAGACAAATGTGTCCAGTATTTCCATGTATATTTCATGGAACTAAACACTGAAGAATTCACCATTTGGTAAATGGTAAATCATTTAAAGTTTAAGTCACTATATTGAAACAGTTTAAAAAGGAAAAGTTAACTCTGGGATACAGTTGTGAAACAAATAACATTTTCATTGATATCAGAAATCATAAAAGAGGAGCATTGGTTAATTCGGGGAAGAGTGGTTAGGTTGTATGGAGTGAATCATACAAGCAGGGTGGGCAAGCTTTCTGAAAGTTTATTTTTTATTTTTTAATTTCCAGTCAATGTCCAAACCTTTAACCAATCTTCAGCCTTCTTTAGATCTCATATCTGAAAATTTTCATATGGCCAGCTCTGAAGATTTGTATGGCTGCTACAGAGATACAATTTCAGTTAACATACTATGAATAACAAGCTGGCATATGGCATTTTCTTCTAAATAATTTAGAAGAAAAATATATGTTTTTAGAATATGTCATTTTGTATGATTCGTATTTTATTCTTGTAATCAATTTTCTGCAATCAGACATTGTCAGATAACATTACTATTTGAGAAGGCTGGAGGCATCTACTACTCTTCTAAAAACACACTGGAAATCATTTACTAGCAGAAAATTAGTAATGGATGAACCTCCACAGGAAGTTAGAGATTTTGTATTTTTCTTTATAAACATTGAACAGGTATCAGTTTCCCAAAATAGGAAGTAAATTCAATCGATGAAAAGCAAATTGAATCAATTTTTGAAGTTGATCTGTGTTTTTGGTTAGGAAAGTAATGCTGAGTTTCAGAACAGAACAGGTTCACCCATTTCTAATGAAAATGTATGCTTGTAACAAAAGAAAAGCTTACAATACAACAGTGAAAAACATTTATTCTGCAGGCGCTTTTCATCCAGAAGGATCCCAAAGCGTTTTACAGACTTTAGAAAGCAACATCACTTCACCAAGTGCAGTCATCTAAGGCAAAAATGTGGGAGCTATCTAACATTGCCAAACAATACAGTGTAGTTCAATATAGGAAATGAATAATGCATTGTCAGTTAGAACTTGGTGGTGATTGGGTAAATGATGTGGAGATGATTCAAAAGAATGAACACCTTTTGCAATTCAACCAAAGTTGGACAAGATCTTGGCATGAAGATGCCAGGTCACAAATAATGTGCCATTGGATCTGCAATGAGTTTAAGCTCTCAGTTTTACATCCCTAAGGATAAAACCATTAAGAAAACAATAAAATATACCTTTGTTGAATACATTTCTGGACAATGATATGTGCCAATTATTCTTCTGTCCTGTAAGTTAATAAAATCAAAACCAGTTTCCTTAGAAAAAAATCAGCTGTTAGTTTTCATTAAAAATTAATGCACTATAGGCTATTATTGTAAACTATGCACACTAATTAAAAGCACAGGGCAGTGTGAGCCAACAAGCAGCAGAAGTACTGTAGGCCCTTGTTTTAGAAATGCTGTTGTTGTCTTAGCCCTGACACTGTGGACAACATGTATTTGTAATGGAAGTAAATATAAGTGTATATATTTATATCCAAACTGGTAGGTGTTGAAACAAGCCCAACCCTCTCCCCTCAACATATGAATTGAAATGATGTGAAAATAACATTGAGAAGGTGCTTAAGGATTATACAGCAATAAGACACAGACTTTAAATGTAGTATAGGATAATTTCATAGGAAGAAAGCTGAAAAGATAAAAATGGATGGAACAAAAACAAAAATGATGAAAATATACAATGAATACTGTATTAATACTCAAATTAGTAGTCATGGAAGCATCTTATAATCACCTTAAATCATTACGTGGTAAATAGCACAGGTGGAATTTACAGATAGACCAAAAATCAATTATACAGTACCCTGAGGTACTGCTGATTTTTTTTCTTTATATACTTACTTGGAAAGGCAATTCCAATCAGTTCCTAGAAACTCCAAAATGATGGCTATCTAAAGGAGTTGCATGTAACATTTTAATATACCAATGAGATGAGATCTAATATCCAAAACTATGCTCATTTATAACAAAGGAAGTAATTATTTTTCTCTGAGAGTAATTTTACATAGACTATTATTTTCTGCCTGGCTGAAATTTCTGCACTGTTCACTTTCTTCTTTAATATCAAATATGCTAGCATAACTAGCAAGCTAAGACATGTGAGTTGTACCGTTTTGTTGCTTGCAAAACATAGTCTGAAAAATCAGACCATTCACAAAATTTCATTCTGATTTTTATAGTAAACAGAACAACAAAACATGTGGGAGATGGATGCAATATTTAAATTGTCTATCCCCTAATTCCAAGTAATAGATGTTTTAACTACTCCAAGTTGTCATAGAGTATAATTAAAGATTCTAGTTAGTTGTAAAGTTCCATGTAGCTCAAAGTGTGGGTATCTATAACATTATCTATTATAGGGAATGCAAGCTAAGGATCTCTAGTCACGAAAAATATAGCCAAAGGATCCCTACATTTTCTGCAGTTCTCCTTCTGTGTAATGTCTTGCCCTCTGAGACCCTGCAGAAGCTAGCAAAGATCTGTCTGCTCTAGAAGATCCAGGGATCTGAATTATCACTACATGTGGTTTAAGCATAATATTATATAATACCATTTTAATTATTATATTTATATGCATTCTATCATTTGCATTATTTTTTGCCTTTTACACAGCAGAATGAAACAGCTTTCTAAATAAAACAAAAACACAAATAAATTCTCCTTTCCTAGCTTTAAAAAAAATCTTCCTAAATGCTATCCTAAACTTATTTACTAAATATTATTTTGTTTACCCTACTTTTCTGAACAGTTCTAGAACTGAATGGAAATTAGAGACCATTAGAATCAAAACAGCTTTTGTATTCCTTTTTTGACATCAGCTCAGCTATTCTCATCAGATAATTTATTGCTATATTCTTTTATGCATTACTTTACAGATTTTTGGCCTATCTTTTACATAACTTAAATACATTTTGAAGTAAAACTTAAAAATTTAAAGTCCAATTGCATGCTGATTAATTTTTCTGTCAGGAAATTTGTCCTTAGTTCT
>AZIM01002579.1:65520-79887 GCA_000516915.1 Ophiophagus hannah
TGGAGAATAGCTTGACTCCCTCTTCTTGGTGGCAACCCCTGAGATATTGGAACACTGCTATCACATCACCCCAGTCCTTCTTTTCATTAAACTTGATTTTCCCTTCCCCTTCCGTTTCCTCTCCCCTTCTCTTATTATCAAAAATATACCAAACTATTTATCAGAGGAGATAGGATTGTCATAAACACCATAATAGGCATCCATTATAAACCAAAATAAAGAAACAAAGTGTGTCCCATCATTGTAATGCAAGCCTTGGCTGTTTGTGATTGTATCCTCACTTCAGAAATAAGTATATAGGTCACAGGGTGTGTGTTGAAATGTATAGCCACCTCTTTAACCTATGCCCTATCACTACTTATAAACATTATACATAACAATGCCTCTTTCATTGTGTTTTTTTCTGCTTAAACAATACTCTGTTAGGCTATTTCTTTATTTGATTTATTAAAACTGCTCAACTCAAAAACAATTCAGGCAGCTTACAATATGTCCATTAGGTACGGTATGTTAAAACTCTATTAAAAACACGTGACTGTTGGAACTAAAATAGCACTTCCCAAAATGCAAAAAAAAAAAAAAAAATTTTTAGGGCTTCCACAGAATCCTAAGCTTCATTCTGAAACAGAATAAAGTCTTAAGAGACTTTTGGAACGTCAGGAGAGTGGGAGCCATGTACATCTCCAGACAGATGCTATTCCAGAAGGTAGGACAATTTTTAGAACAATTCCCATTGGAAATATATTTATGTTCTTTCTAATAGACATAATCAAAATAGCTTGGAGTGCAGCCAAGCAAGCCCAATGACTGTTCTACTCTCCTAACATTTGAACTGCTGTTCATGTTTAATTGTATCTGACTTGGCTTTGCCCTAACAACTAAACTGACTACAGATCCATAAGACGAGGAGCTACACACCCATACACCCACACAAATATGCATGCATGAACATACAGACACTGGAAAATCTGTGCAAAAAGCATTCTTGAAGGCACTGGATAAATTGGGCCTTGTAGGCAATCTTTAAAAAAGGCAATTGTATCATCTGATTTATTTCAGAAATCCTTTTTTAGATCACTATGCCACAATTTAATGAGAACAAATGCTAGACTGCTTAAAAATGAAGTGATCAAGTATAGAAAGAGTTAAACTGGTATTTAAATATGGATCCTGAAATTTGACTGTAGCTGAGAGATAGAAGACATTATCAACTTTACTTCAAAAAGAGTCTGAAGCTCTAAATAGAACGTTTCCTGAACCTTTAAATTAGGAATACTTTTTAAAATCAAATTATTTTGAATTTGAAACATCATGTTTTCAGCATGAACCCTACTCTTATTTTAAGCATTTGGGGAGTGTAAAATTCTCAGAATAGCAACATTTTACACTTGAAGCAGCTGTTTCCTGCTCAAAACAGGCTGTTTTGAACTCAACGGTTTGATCCAAAGCATTTGTGCACCAGTATTTTGTATGTAAATATAGACTCCCCCCCCCAAAAAAAATCCTCAGAGATAAAATATGTTGCCTGAGAAGAATACTGCCATGGCAAGAAGTATTTTATTTTTCAAATGTACTAGAAGATAAAGTTTCTGATTATGTAAAAGGACTGTTATACTGTATCTTAGACCCTATTTGTGAATGTCCTAGGACAGTGTTTCTCAACCTTAGCAACTTTAAGAGAAGTAGACTTTAACTCCCATAATTTCCCAGCCAGCCATACTGGCTCAGGAATTCTGGGAATTGAAGTTCATCCCTCTTAAAAGTTGCTGAGGTTGAGAAACTCTGCCCTAGGACTAAGTGAAAATGGAATTCTGGGATCATTCTGATGCATAAAGAGTCTTGCACAGCTGATTTGACTTTTTTGGTGATGATGTCACCAGGATTTCTGTTGCAGCTACCATCTATATTTTACTTGAAGCTACCATCTATATTTTCTGGAACAGTCTACAGTTTGCTATTGTCTTCATCACCTCATATTACAGTCTTATCACATTCTTGCATAAGGCTAAGGGAAAATAGCAAACAATTGTATTCAGGAAACTAATGGTTCGGAGCAAATTCTATATAACAGATATAATGATCAATAATGTTTTAAGGGTTTTTTTGGCAATATTAAGACTGCAAATTCAGTGTGACTAGCATGGAACAAATAAAATTCATTTATTGAATATACCTTGAATTTTACAATTTCTGTGTTATTTTTGAGCCATGTAAACCCATTTTTACATGATGAAAAATTCAACTTTTTCTTGGGAATTTATCTTTTTTTTTGGAAGAATTGTTAGAAATAGAAGAAATTCTGTTCTGGGTAAAAAACAAATGCCATTTGGTTTTAGACTCAATTAAGAATTGAAGTGTGTTATTCTGATGGTGTAAGACAATCAATGAAATGCAGTTCAATGCAATGCAAGTATTGAACTAGAATTGCATAATATCATGGTTCATTTCCACCCTAAGCTGGATAAAGTACTGCGTTATTGGGGGGAAAATGCTATTTTTTAATCTAACCTACCTAATATTTTTTATGAACAAAGGTTTGAGAAAGATGTGCTGTATGCATTCTCTTAAGTTGCTACAGGTAAGATAGACCAGAAACAATCTACTATTTCTATAAATTGAAACAATAGCTAAGTAACAGATTACCAAAGGGGGAAAATATTACTAAGGCTTTTGTGTATTTTGGTCTGCGAAGTTGCACTCTGCTCCCTTTCCTGCATTAAAATTCCCACTTGTTTAGCATTTTCACTTCTTTAAAATCTTCAGAACAAGCACTTGCCATTGGAATTGCAGAAGGAAAAAGCATTTCCTTAATGCTTTCCCCCTTTCTATTATTTCTAATCAAAAGAAATTTCAGAAAAAAAGAAGAAACATAGTCTTGAGACACTGTCAGTTTGTCTGAAAGCAGGATAAGTCTTCAGAACCAGAATAAGTTGAGGCTAAATTTGGTGCAGCAGAAGCAAGCAAAAGAAAAATTGGAGTTGGAAAGTGGCTGAATCCAACTGCAGAGGAAAAAAAATCCATATTTTTCATAATACAGTATAACATTTTTGAAAGACAATTTCACAGAAGCTCAGAATTCAGCTGTGTAATCCATTCTTAACCACTCTGCCCTCCCTTCCTGTCAATATTAACCTCTGTTAAGGCTTTTCCTTCCATATCATCCTTTCCAAACTGATGAAATACTGAAAAGAAATTATGTAAAGGCATCTAAGATACTATATGTCCGTATGTCCACCAGCATAATAATCCTCTAAAAATGAAGAGTAAAATTGGCATATAGGAAAAGAAAGATCAAGCTTTAAAATGGCGCTACTCTGATTGGGGACTATCAACCTTGTGACGAGTCCAGACAAGAAACATGCCCAGAAGAATTAGCTCTAATTTTATTGTAAGGTTACATTAAAATAATTTTGCAAGTTCATTTCTCTCTGATTGTCTTTACAGCCGAGGGAGAAAGGAAACTCCTTTCTGTGATGTTTTCCACGTCTACATTCCTGTTGTGGGCTAAGCTGTTGCTTATCTGACCACTGCCCTAATGGGGATCTTCCCCTTTTCTCCCAAAGGTCATTTCCACAAACTGTTGTATAAACTGGGTGTGGAATTTTTTTTAAAAAAGAAATATATTCTCCACTGCATCCCTAAGGTAGAGGCTGTTGGGCGGTGACTCAGAATATTTCTAATTCCTCCATTTGAAGTCCCCTGCCTTCTCTTTTGCTGGTCACATAATCCTGTTCTTATGAAGTTGGAAACAACTCCATGATTCTTTCTATGAAAGATGCTCATTGTCTTTCCTTATTTTGTTTATTGATTTAGATACATCTTTATGTCCTCTGGATTCTCACAATAAAACACAATCAACAAGATAAAACATATTATTTGGCCTCCTGTCTAAAAGTAATCCTTCCCAGGTTTTAGGGTTTTTAATTATGTTGCACCTCTTGTCCCAAGGGTTTGGAAAACTCAGTCTTATTGCTTTCTAAAATGATGGCAGGAATGTGGCTGTCCTAATCTTAGTTGAGAGATCAGGCTATTCCAAGTAATTTTCACCTGTACCTTTACCCTGAGTGGCCATTTATTAATTTTTTTTTATAAAGGGGAATCCTCTAATTTGAAATCAAATTAAGCGTAATATTTAAGCTCATGAGAAAATAAGGAAAGAACAAAATACTTAAACAGCACACTCAGCAGATCAAGAGTCTGTGGTCATACTCTCTATAATGAGTTACACTGCATACTTGTTTCACTCAGAGATTGTTTCTATGTCTGCACAAATGTTATGGGAATCTTTGTATCTCCCCCCCTTTTTTTTTCTATTTCTTGATAGAGTTAACCAAAATCATGTCTTCTTATTCTACCTTCTCTAAAACTTTTGGTGAATCTAATTGTTTCTAGTGCATCCAGAAAATCAAAATTGGCAGTTACGTATTATATCTAAAACAATTGTAAAATTATTTAGATAAAATTCCTTTATCTCTAAACTATGCAGCAATTCATAGATAAAAGAGATGGGAGTTATAAATGAGTCTGTCTTGCAAGTAAACAGCTTTAAAACAGTTTCAGGTAACAAATTAAACAATGTTTGCTTTTGTATGATGAAATNACATACATACACACACACACATATAAATAAATATAAAATCTAGTAGAGGAAATGAACACTATCTGCCACAGATTTCTATAGTGTTTTCATCTATTATTGCTTAACAAATTCTTTCATTAGCATATGTATATTGTTTTTTCCTAGTCTAGTACATATTTGATAATTATGATTTTAAACATACTAGTAACAAGATTATGGCAGGTTTACTAAATTATTTAGAGCAATAATAAGGAAAAAAATTGGTGCTCCCAAACAGAAAATGGGGTGAAGTTGTGTATGTCTCAGAGGCCCCAAACAAGCTATCCATGAAAAAAGCAAAGCTAAGACATTATTGTTATAGAATTATACACCGTATTTAGAGAATGAAGAGAAAAATGTTCACCAAAGAAATGAGAGTTAAATGTAATCTGAAGCAAAGCAAATCTAAGATGGTAGAGTTTAAGAATATGAATTAAGATTCCATGAACATGTTAAGTATAAATACATTAAAAATGTAAAAAAAACTCACATAACAACAATAGGAATGGGTGAGCAAAGCTAAAATTCAATATGATGGGAAATAGATTATACTAAACAATTACTTTAAAACACACATAAACACAAACAAACAATATGGCTTAAATAAATTTAACACAAACGTAAATACACCTCTAAAAGGGACTTTTCAATCATCAGATACTTGATGACAAAAAAAGAGTTTAAATGAAGACATTTTTCCTACTGAAAGATTGAAATAAGATCATTCTGATTCTATTCTACAACCTTATTTAACTCTTCTGTAATTTTTAAACAAAAGAAGGATATATTTGAACAGAAAAAATAGCACAAAAGGCTAAATCAACATGGCTTTAAAATGAAGTCGGCTGAATCAATTAATAAACTTTGGCATAGCAATATATAATTTGTTAATTGTTCTTTGGCTGTAAAAGTTACAATATAATACATAATGAGAATGTAATGGATACTTTATCTGGGTTTTAATAAAGCATGCCATATACAGTACTATACAATATCTTATGGTTAGAAGGCCAACATAAGATGTCTTGGACAGTTAATACAATCAAATGGATCAAAAACTGGCTATCTAACCGTTTTAAGAGGGTAATCGTAAGTGGCAGTCCATCTAGTTGGGGAGAGATTTCCAGTGGGATCCAGGGATCGCAATTCGGTCCCATTTTGTTTTATATCTTTATAAAAGATCTGGAAGACAAAGTAGAGAATATGCTAAATAAATTTTTTAGATTTGACTACTTAGGGAATGGTGAGCAAAACTAGAACTAACATAGTAGTTATAAATCAATTAACTCTAAATGTCTCTGAAATTGGGAGATTTTACATTCCATTATTTCTAAACATAGAGACAGAAGAAGGTAACAGAAGAAACTCAACAGAAGGAAAAAGAAGGCGACTTTGCTACATAGATCTGTGTCCTCCATCAAATATCTTTATGCTAATAGTACAGATCACATGACAAAATAGAAGAGGCTACACAATCTCACATGAAGCCTGATTAAGTACTAAATATATAAGAACTTGGGAAAAATGAAAACAAAGAACGTGAAAGTCAAGTACAGGAGATTCAAAGCCAAATATGGAGGAATAAGTTCCATTAAAGCCAATGGTAAAACATGCTGAAATATTGAAGTGGCAGTTCTTAACATAAATTCCTTTGGCAAATACTCAGTATAATAGTCTTCGAACTATGTTTCCAAGTTATTTCCATGCAGGGTTAGCACAGAAAAATGGCACACTTAGAACGAAACAAAATAGAAATTCATAAAAAAAAACATGGCAGGAGATTTTCCACATGAAGACACTGGAAATTCAAAGTGTATATTATAATTTAATTCAGCAGATCAATGCATACATATTTTTGGGGTAGATTTATTGTGTTTTCAGATCTGAATTAAGAGTTTTAATTGAAACAAACACAAAAACTGCATATTATTACACAGAAATTGTATAACAAATAAGAGTAGAATGTGTGGTAAAATAAACTTTGCTGCACTTGCCATCTTTTATAATGTTATATTATGTTATATCATTGATTTTATAGTGATTTCTTTGTTTCGTTATTGTGAGGCATCCAGAATTATTTTAATTTTATTTGGCATTCTTGGACTGTTTACCAGTATTTCCCTTTTCTCAATATAGTTCTTTTAATATGAACATACTTGACATCATTAATTTTAAAAGAGAATTTCTCATTAGAAATCCATCCTATGTGCAAGACTCCAATTTTACTTGCCTATTCTTACATTTTAGGACTGGGTTTGTTAAATTGTGTGATTCCAGTCCTTAAATATCATGAATTAACAAATGTTCCCTTTGTGCAAGGAAATGTTTAATATGATGTTCTGTGTGCTATCTCATTGTGCTATATACTAAAAAAAGAAACCCCTATTATAACTATGCAAAACTTTGGATTTTAAAAGAGTCTAGGATAATATCTTAAAGCAGTTATATCTTTTCCGAGAAAATAAACTGCTTTTGATGTTCTTGGTGCTCCCAGAGCTGGGTTGTTTCTTTGTAGACATCTCATTCCCCAGCTAGATAATAGTGTGAGTGAGTGGGGGAGTTTGGTAGGGGCAGAAAACAGTACTCTAATTAAGCAACTGCCAAGGAGAAAACTACACTCCTCCAAAACAAGCAGGGCAAACTACTGCATAAAAATAGGTAGCAAACTTCACAGACACTTGCATTGATGATGCTATATAGTTAGGTAATTAAATGTCTGCAAGCAAACAACCAAGTGCAAAGAGCACCAAGAATTTCACAATTCACCCCCGAGCTACATATATTATCTTCTATTGAAAGATCTACTAGTTTTAGGTGTACCCAATAGGTTCTAGATGTATGCCTATAGATGCTGCAAAGCACTTTCCTCCCCGTGAAACTGAAGTAGTTCATAGCTCATGTACTAATCTTCAACATTAGGCTGCTTCAGATTATTTCATATCTTTTAGCAGACATTTCAGTAACACATATGGTATTTTTAATGGTTTTCCTTTCATTCAAATGGTAGCATTCTCCCAACTGTCCAATCCAAAGAAAATAAAATGAAGAAAACTGTATTCTATACAGATACTGCCATCTTGATGGAATGGAGATCAGCTCTTGAGATTAAGTTTGAAAATATCTTTCCTTTGGTAAAGTCTGCTTCAATCACCATATAGTGCTGATGTTCTCAGTGTTTGCACATTCAGCTGAGAATTCTGGTTTAAATGATTAAACTGAGGGTACTATAGAATCAGATTTGGCCAATGTATGAATACCAATTCAATTAGGTTGCTTTAGAACACTTTTGTGGCTCTCCACTTTTGTGGAGATATCTCTCCAAAATAATTTGAAAGAAGCTTAAATTATTGTAGGACTTTAAGAGAACTTTAGAACTACTGAGCAGTTCAGAAAGGCATGGACCTTCTGAATGCTTTTTCTTTATTGAAGTTTTGTTTCATCACTGCATACCTGGATGGGATGATGAGGTTGGGGACAGTAATGGATTGACTAAAATTTAGGGCTGTGCATCAGTGGTGGGATTCAATTTTTCGTACTACCGGTTCTGTGGGCGTGGCTTGGTNGGTGGTATTTGCCAGTTCTCCGAACTACTGAAAATTTCCGCTACCGGTTCTCCAGANNNNGTCAGAACCTGCTGAATACCACTCTGCTGTGCATGATCTGGAAATGCATCAGATGCATCAAATGTGGGACCAGTACTCTTTTTCTGGCCTCTGAATGACACTAAATCCCCCAAATGTTGCTGTTTAAAAGTCTCATTAATCTCTACAGAGGGAGATTTTTGAGTATATTTGCAAATCAAAATATTTACCATAATTATTATCTGTTAAAAATTCCTACATGATATATTTACTCATCTAGTAATACTTCTGAATGTACCTTTGTGAAAGTTGACATGATTTCTTGCCACAGTGCAAATCTATAACAGTATTTTTACAGACATTGCCCCTCATGGGAGAACATTAATTAACATATTCTCCAAAACATTTAGAATTCAGTTTAGACATGTAACGTTTATGTCAACAGGCACTTTGTACTTTGGATTCCAAAGGATGAAGTCATAAATTAAATATTCATCTATACTATTTTTAGTTTTTTTATTTTTCTAAACATTTATAAATAATAAATATAGAGTTTATCTCTATATAAAATCTCTACAGAAATATAGATATTTTGAATTAAACTCAATCTTCTTCCTTTTTTTAATTTATATAGTCACCCATCTTGGGTAGCACATAGCAATGAAATAAAACAACAGTGTAAAAACCACAGATATGTAAAAATCCATATTAATAAATATCATAAAAAATCAAATATACAAACTCTATGTGATGTGAGGGTAACAGTGGCAACCTCAACAATAGAGGCATCTCAGCAAGTCTCCTGGGAGTTCCAGGCCTGATAACATAACCAGTCTTGAGGGCCTTTTGGATATCAAAATGGATATACATAATCTAATTTTGAGGCAAAGGATATTTCTTAAGGCAGGTGCCATTTAGAGAAGGCATGTGTTCTAGGACCCACCAAATGTAGGTTCCAAGTTGATGGGACTCTCTGCTAGATCTAATGGGGACAAGATGATAAGAATGGGGAGAGGTAGTCCCTCAGATATAGATATACTTTCTTTTGATACTTATTTTATTAGAGCAATTACTAATTGTGATATTGAACAATAATTGCACAACCTCAGTAATTATCTTTTTATTCATAAATACCATTTTTAAAACAAAAATATACCTTTGTTCTAAGTAAAATAAAAAGAATATAAGAAAACTAAATAATAATAATAAAATAAGCACAGACTACTGTTGATATATTTCTTAAAACAAGGAAATGAATATCTCTCTATCTATATTTGTAGAGCTCTATATGTTGTATTATTGTTAAACAAAGCTATTTGTTTTTTTTTTAATCATATTTTAGCCAACTTATAAAATGTTCTACAGGTAGTCCTTGACTTATGATCAAACATGGTTACAATGGCCTCGGAAATGGGGCTTTATCAACTTTCAAACACTTTCAACTGATGTAAAATGTCACACTGCCACTCTGTGACTACGTTTCAAGTGCTTGATAGTTGGCTTACATTTATGACCAGTTGCAACAGTTGCATGACAGTGATTTGCTATCTTTGGAGGAGAGAATGGATTCAGACTTAAAAGCCACGCGATCTGTTTAGTGCCATGTGATTTGCATAACGACTGCCATGAAAATGGTTGAAAAATCAGGTCTAATCACAGGATGCCACAACTTACTGATTAACAACTTATGGCTGAAATTTTGCTGCCCCTTATGATTGTAAATTGAGGACTGACTGTATTCCATAAAATCCCAAGCATCAATCTAATAGGAAGAAGATCTGATTTACACAGAACACTGTAATTAATTTTTTAAAAGCTGCATTCATTTTTAAGTTTGTAAAAGTTTCCCAAATATCTACTGTTATTCTTTTAAAATTAGGCAGTTTTCACTCCCTTCTTTTTATACTTCCCTCTTCCATTGTTTTATTTCAGAATTTACATACTATTTTTCTACCCTGAGATCCTCACATTACTGCTTTGTTTATTATATTCTTTTGTAAGAATATGGTATAGAAGGCATCTATAGGTAATTTCTCAACTTAGCAGCTTCTAGCATTTTCAAACCTCAACCACCATTGTTGTGCCAAAATAAAAAGAATGAAAATAAGCTACATTTTGGTAGGGAGTGATACAGAAACAGGGTTTTTATTTTCTTTCATTTCGGCCTTTTATGCTATTTTGTTTGTATTTCATGTGGCTAAGTGACATTAATAAAACATTCTAAGCCGTTACCGGAGAAATGCTCTTGTCTTCTGTTTCCTGCTTGGTTGTCAATTAAGAACAAGTCTTGTGTTCTAAAGGTTCTATGATTCTTAGAAAATGATTGTCATCGTTAAAAGCAAGGATGAGCAAAAGTATTTGCAAAGGTGCTTTTTCAAGAGGCAAGTGGACTTTCTTTGTTGTTCCTTGAAGACGTTTCGCTTCTTATCCAGTTTTGACAGTCTTCAGGGAACAACAAAGAAAGTCCACTTGCCTCTTGAAAAAGCACCTTTGGGATAATCATAAGTGAATGACTGAGAATTTCCACAGACATTGAGCAAAAGTTTTCATCTTTTTGATTTCTGGAAAGCAGTGTCTCCTTTGCCAATCGAGACATTTGCTGTTTTGCCTTCTGTTGCATATAGCAGAACACTATTTTTGCCCCTCCCTTCTGCATAAGTCCTTTTTTCCAGCTTCTACCTGACAAAAATAATGACCAAGCCAGCCAAAATTTCAGAATGTTAATTAGGGCAGAAAACTATTGTCTCTCCAGCAATTGCCCCCCTTGCTCTAAAATATTAGACAAAAAAACCCCTACAACTCAAACTCATTTGCGAGAACATATGGCACCCTGAACTCACTGACATTTTGAACATTCATAGTAATAAAAAGGGAGATGTAAACTGTAATTAGTATTTTAATTTTTTTATGTATTTTTGGGAGTCTAATTCACTGGAGGAAATAGAATTTTCCTCAGAGTTAGTATTTATAGCATATACTGAATATTATGGAAAATATTTTTCAATAGGTTCCATATTTTTACTGAAATACATGAAATGGGCTAGACACCCAAAGAAATACAGATTTAGGTACAGGTCTAGTCATAAGTTATTTAAAGTTCTTCTATTCATTTTAATTTAATTCAATTTAAAGGTACCTACTTAAATCAGATTAACTGAATATAAATCCCTCCAAACTCCATGAAACTTAACTTTTTAAGTAAACATGATTATATTGTGTAGTATATTTTAATTAACATAATTTATCAATGTTTTCTAGATTCTTTTCTTGTGAAAAGCCACTAATGAAAACACTATATCATTTATACTGAAAATTGATGAATGCTAGCATATCCTTCTCTTCCCTGCCTCTCTATACTGCATAATCTATTTTAATAAAACTATAAATATAGAAGTTGGATAAGGCTAGCAAGAGAGGTGTCTATGCTATTTAGTTGGTCATTATGCAATTTACCTTGGTCCACTTGCAACTTATAATCAAATAAAATTATCACAGAACCACTATTATAATACTGGAGCTAGAAAAGAAGAAATTAACAGAAGTCTAATCTGGAATTATTCAAACTTCAATATATTTCTGATCTCCTTTCCTTAATGTTCATGCAAATACTGATAAAGAGTTTGGATTTAAAACATTATTTATAAATTCAAGTTTTATATACATACAATTTTACAGAAATATATATTATCTGATTTATTCTGTACTTCAATGGAACTAGATTTTCACCGATTTCTTTACTGTAAAAATATAGTTAACATGCTAGCCTGTAAAATAAATAAATGAATACACACACACACACACGTTTTTCTCATAAGATTTCATGCAGCTCTTTAGCACTTTTAGCCATCATTTTGGATTGTAAAAGTCTTCAAACATCACCCTGAAATATGATAAAAAATTGAATGTGCAATGTATAGATCTTGGAAATCAACCTTGAGGAAAGAAAGTTCCATTAAAATGACAATGTAGGCTCCTAATGCATTAAAATATGATTTTTCGAGATGATTATTTGTAGATCAAATAAGTATTACTTATCTTGTCATCAGAATAAAGTCACTTTCTTATAACACTACTTTTTTTGCCTAACATGTAACTCTTGACCATTTCTGATTTGGAGTACTAACTAGAATCATGTGAATTGGATGGTTCTATTAAGAAACAAAACTGTCAGGACCACTTCCAAGAAATAATTTAATTCTTATTATAAATTGCTTGTGTGTGTGTGTGTCTTACTGCAAATGGTTTTTTTTAATGTTGCTTTTACTATTGGTTATTATCTGTATTGTATCTGTCTTAAAAACCATCCAAAGAACAATGTGATTAGACAGCATAAAATGGTAAATGAATTTAAAAAAATACATATTCATATGTAGGAATTGAGCACACACCAGAGGTGTGAAAAAAGGGAAAAAAAACAATTCTAACTAAACAAATGTTTTCCTTGTTTTTGTTTTTTAAAAAATTAAACTTCAGCATGTCTTATTCATTTGATTGCTTTGAAATGGGCTTATTTGACCTCTTATGTACTGAAAACCTGTAGATCAGTTTTCATTTATATTTTCAATAGACTGGACAATCCTCCAGCTGTAAATAAGGGTATATTTTCATTGCATTGGAGCTTCTGATCATCTGGAAAACCCTATCTTAAAAGCCAAGACGTTACTCTCTTATTCCTATGCGGCTTGTTTGGCAGCTGCTATTGCTTCTGAAAGGCCTGTGAGGAAGAAAATGAATTATCTCATACTGCAACTGGGATAGGACACTCTATAAACTTCCCATTTCAATTTACCTTGTTGACATCCATTCGTAATTTTTCATTGTTAGCACTGGCAGCTCTTTCTGCTGCTTTCTTCTGGCGCTGTGGTCCCCTCCCAAAAAAGATATAGTTCACCAAGGCATACTCCAGAAGAGCCATGAATACAAAGACAAAGCAGCCCATCAGATACATGTCAATGGCTTTCACGTAGGGAATTTTGGGTAGTGTTTCTCGCAGATGGGTATTAATGGTTGTCATTGTCAGCACCGTTGTAATCCCTGTAAAACATCACAAAACCCCAATTTAGTATGCATTTATGTTTCCTCAGTTTATCTGTGTATAGGCATGCATGCATGTATTTTTCCTGTTAATGTGCAAAGATCATTGTAGTATAGGGTACAACTTGGGTATATCTAGAAAATGAGAGAGGAGTAAAAAGAAGCTTCATTCCTACATTTTACTAGTGCTTTCCTTGTTGTTTGATTTTGTTATGGCGGTGGTGAGAAAATTTTAAGTATATTAATTATGCATACCAACTTCAAGGAAATGCAGTAAAATTTTGCTTTAATGGGTCAGTTACAATGAATGAATTTACTGCCATTTAATAGAGTAATGCTTGGTAAACTGAGGGTGTGTCAATTAAATTGAAGTTTTACTGCAAATGACAGCGTTTGTATCAATTATGTACAAAAATGATGCAAATTTGGGATAAATTGAGCTCTTTTAAAGTGCAAGGAAAGTTCCTTCTCCTGATGATTTGTTAAACAGAGATGTTACCACAGGAAGGATGGAGGCTGCTGTTTTTCCATTTCATATTTTTTATAGTTAAGATGTTTTTATGTGTTGTTTTCTGGTTTGATATGTTTGGTTTGATTGTCAGAAAAAAAATCTTGCTTATAGTTTAGGAGCTTGAAATGGAACTCTTGCATTGAAGGAACAGTTGATAGTATGTTTAACATGTATTACATTATAGTAGTATTTCTTCTTATAAGCTATCAAGGCATACACCATTGGCGGATTTGGATCTTTGGATGTACTGGAAGATGCAGAACAAAAACCAATTCTAATAAAATTCAAGGGTTCATTACAAAGTAAACAGAGAAATTTATATATACTACTTTTAAACTACAAAACTGCAACATATATTAAAGCTGTGTAAGAAATCAGAACTTTCTTGAAAAACAATTTTGTTGGGAAGAGCTCACTCCAATGTCTGAATTGTGTGCAGTGATATGATTGCCATGGTTAAATTAGGATCTGGGAAACCCAACTCAGGACAAAATGAACCACAGTAGCATAGTGGTTAGATTGCAGTACTTCAGGCTACTTCTGCTGCCTGCCTGCAATTTAGCAGTTCAAATCTCACCAGGGTCAAGGTTGACTCACCCTTCCATCCTTCCGAGGTGGGTAAA
>AZIM01002579.1:91622-102934 GCA_000516915.1 Ophiophagus hannah
TGTTCTGTTCTGTTCTGTTCTGTTCTAGAAAAATGGTTAAAATTCTGAACTAAATAAATACATAAATTCAAATATTAATTTACCATCTGTAATGATTATGTAGAAAGTGGGCCAATCTTCCAGGGAAAAAAAGAAGACAAGATAAAAGGAAAGCTAATGTGATGAGGATCAGTCTGGGAATGCTAAGTGGAGGGGTTGAAAGTAACCACCACTATCTGCATTTTGCTAAATGAATATTTTGTACTAGGCCATGTCCACTGTGATAACTGTTTTATGAGGGTACCTGTACTTTGTAGCTTAATCTCCTTTTTAGTTTTTGCTTTGGCAGATGATCACAGATGGAAAAACTGAGTAGGCCATGTTGCCCGCTTGTTGCCATGGCAACATGAGATAGTGCTTTAGGTCTGCTAGCCATGAATGCTTGTCATCCTTCCCCAAGCTGATACATTAGGCTGCATTTTACAATTCCTAGCCAGAATGGATGTTGGTAATGCTGTTTGGGGGGATGAAAGGAAGGGACCACATTGGCAGGAAGACCACACCTTTAAATTGAGAATGATGTTTTCAAGCAGAACAAAAGTTCCTCTCAAAAGAGTTAGGAAGAATCTCACAAAACAATGATGGAAGTAGAGAAATGTTTATGACAGGTGTGCAGGACTGGAAATGAGATATTTCCTATAGCTTCTCTGTAAATGAGAACTGACATTTACCTCTTGAAGTCTTTTTTTTTAATTCCAAGAATGTGCCACATATCTCATTACTGCTTTAGATATGATCAGGGATAATACAATACTTCACTCAATTAAACTGAGCTAGCCCTATGCTTTACTGCATTTGATCCTTATGATAAGTGAAAGGACTTCAGCTTCTGAAAAGCAGCTTCTCACACAATTTGGTTGGTACACCATCAAAAATACAGTGAATAAGCTGAGAACACAATAAGTGACATTCAAGATTTTGTGAACATTTGATGCATTAGGGCAAGAGAATATCATTCTTCAGTTAGGAAACACACAGGAGAGATATGAGTCATGCATTCAGCAGCTGTCAGCCCCAAAGGAAAGTGTTTAAATTGAAGTATTTATATTGTTACATAAACATATTATTTAATCTCTCATACCATCTAAAAAACAAGCTTAAAAAGTAATAATAAGCATATTGATTTTTTAGAAATACATGATTCTTCAGATCTCTGTTATGTAGGTAAACAAAACAAAAACAGAGCATTATATTCTGCATAAATAGCTCTTTAGAAGCAATTTAATGCTATTTAACTAGCTTTAATTCTCTTATTAACTGTTACTGACTTGATTTTATACTGATGATTCCTTAGTTCAGTGTTTTATATTTTATGTTTGTTTTCATTCTTGATTTGGACATTTTTGAAACATAACCTCTGTTCCCTAAGGACTCCTGCTCTCATGCTTTAGCCACTGCCACTTTGCTGTGCCAAACTAGCCCAATTAGAGTTTATTTTGTCTCTAGTGCTGTCCATTAAATGGGTGGAAACAGAACCACTGCTCTCTGGTCATTCTTCTAGCAAGCTACTGAAAGAGGGGTCCTTGGTGCTTCTCTGAGCTTGTTTGTTTTCTTACAGACATTTCATTATCCAAGCTAGGTAACATCAGCAGTACTGATGATGTTACCTAGTTTTGGTAATGAAAAGAGTACAAGCTCAGGAAGGATCAAGAACCCCTTATTCAACCCTGAGCTACAAATGTTCTCCCTTATTGGAAGTCACTGAATTTTAGGTGCTGTTTGTCAGCTGAACTACAAGCATCTGATGCTGGACTCCAATAAACCTCAATTGCTCTCTGCTTCCAGAAAGAAAAAGCCTCAACCTGCCACCACTCTACCCATTTGTCATCTGGATAAATTCAAATATGGTTCTGCTCTTCACCACTGTTTCCCCTGTCTCTCCCATTGGCTCAAACTGTTTCCAAAATACTGCTGGCAGCCTGCCACTCTGGCAGTGACCATATCTGAAACAACACCCACAACATACTAGATTCTTAAAAAAAATGAATATAGCACATTCATCCCAGCACCATGACAAAAATAGAAACCAGGAGAATACCAACAAATAGCACTTTACAGCACTCTCTGAGTGGTTTACAATGTCAGTATATTGTCCACACAGAACAATCTGGGTCCTCATTTTACCAACCTTGGAGGATGGAAAGCTGAGTCAACCTTGAGCCAATCAGGATCAAACTCCTGGCAGTGGACAGAGTTAGCCTGTAATACTACATTCTACTCACTGTCCCACCATGGCTCCTGTACATTTTAGTACTGCCATAGGCATGAAAGCCAACCTTTTCTCAGCACAAGCCACTTTTTACAGGATTGTTGTTGCAGGAAAAATAGGAGGTGGAAGAAGTATTAGGTACATTCACCGCCTTACTTATTTATGTATCAAACTTCTAGAGGGGCTCTACTTATAAAGTAATAAGTAAAGTTTTTAGTCAGGAAATAAAGACAGATGACTGTATGATTTACTGTGACATTTTAGTGAATTTTGCCATTTCAGTTAGAAATAAATCACTGGCAATTTTCTTTCATATTACAACTTGTCCCCTTTATGTACTCTAATTCTCCCTCACTTCTATGCTTATTCTAAATCACACATTTAAATCAGAATAACCGATAATCATTTAAAATGATTCTTCCTCCCTCCCTCCTTCCCTCCCCATTGCCAGTAAGAAAACGTTATGTTGATGGTATTTCCTAGGAAGAAAGCCAGATTGGCATAGTGGTTAAAATATCATACTAGAAATCAGGTGACTGACAGTTCTGGTCCTGTGTCAGCTTTGTGATGAGCCAATCTCTCTTAGCTCAAGGAAAGAAGTAATGGCAGATCACTTCTTCAAATCTTGGAAAAAAAAAAAAACCTACAGGGAATAGTCCATGCAGTCACCAGAAATCAACAGCAACTTAAAGGCACACACATATAAATTCCTAGGAACAGCCATTATGTTTGAACTAGAAGAATTTGATATATATAAGAATTACTAATTTAGTTGACAAGCTTACCTTCCAAAGTTCGAATATCGCTATGCACATATAAAGTTGGATTTCATATTTCAAAGGAAAACAAATATGCACAATATTTTTATAAAGTTAAATGCTCTTATATCCAATGGATGTTTATTGTATTCAGGCAGAGTTAAAAAAACAAAAGGAAACCAGCCTTCTACCAGCTACTTACTAAACAATAAAAAGACTGCAATGTATTGCAGTCTCATATTTTTCTTATTAGAGCATTCCATGTGTTGTTTGCTGCCACTGTAATTGGGCATTATACTGGTAAATTGGGCTGACTAGATTTTTCTATCTTTTTCGTCCATCTGCACATCTGGCTGTTATACAGCAATTCATTCTTCTGCAAAATACGAACATTGTGCAAGGTAAAACATGTGATACAATACAGCCAAAGGAAAATATAAATAATTTTCATGACCTAGTTTGGATTATAAGAACAGGAAAAATTCAGAGATGTTTGTAGTTGCTTCTTAAGTTGCCCTTTGTAATTTTACCTTTACCAGTCTCAACACATTCTCTCTTAGTATTGTTTTCTGTGATTAAAATATAAGGTCCCTAATCCAGATATGTTGCAGAAACATGATCTTCATCAAGAAACTACAGCATTTTTCATTACACATCATTTTCCCAATTTGGAATATGAAAATTGTAATATTTTTTCAACACTTTTTATTTAACCAGAAGGGTTCAATATAAAAATGTTAGGTATTATTATTATTCACTGCATTTCCAAAAGGACTTCCTCATTTGACCTCACTATGGCAAATGTAAAGTAGTTTAGGACTGCAGCAATTTCTGAATATGTAATCAATGTGAGAACTTAAATATGTGACTGCATCAAAACCAATCGGGGAAACAGTATCTCTTCCTTTAGCACATATATATATAGCACACATAACAAATACAAAGAAACAGATAATTATTTTACACCTATTTTACTCACTGGGCTATTTGCATAAACAACATTTTACTTTTGTGTGATAAAACACAATGGGCTTGGGATTAAAAAAAAAACCCACTTATGCAGAAGGGTTATAATATATATTTTTTCCAAACACAAGGGACAAGGAGGAAGAAGGATTAATTTCCCCTTTTCTTTTACATGATAGTCTTATTCAAGAGAGCTTTGAATCAGTCTTGACTCCTGTCAAAAGTCCCTGAAATTTTCTTGACAAGTTTTATGGAACTGGTTTGCCCTTGTGTTTTTCCTAGGGGTGTGAGAGAGGGACTGACCCAAAGTCACCCTACTTGATTAATACCTAAGGCATAACTAGAATTCATGGTCTCCTAGTTTCAATCTGGTACTTAAACCACTATACCCATCTGGTTCTTATTCTGTACTTATGCCAGAATAAAGAAAACCTTAAAAATTCTGCAGCTGTGTTGTTAATTAATTTGAATGTGAAAGAACAACTGTTAAACTCTCTAAAAAGAATATTAAAATGATCAGGTAGCCATGACTGCAAAATTATCTGATATTTTGGATCAGAAAATTAGGCAAAGAAATTACCAATATTAATTCCTATTCTTTTTTTTAAACCTGTTTTCTTCAAATCAGGTAACAGCACATGCTGTAGCCTAATGCAGACTCTCAACATTTGTAAGTGAGGAAGGCAAATTTTCCAGCCATACCATCTGGAAGGCCTGAAGCAAAAATGTAATTATGTCCCACTGAGCATTCTTATAAAGCTCTGCGAACACAGGAGCATAGGCTTGCCAGGATGCATAATTGTGTGGAGCTCTGTTAGCATCCATTTGAAGAGCTACATTTCTACTTCAAACATAAGCAATAAGGATGGAGTTCTACATTGAATTCTCGCTATGGTTCAGTACAGTTTTTAAAAGTCTAAAGATTTCTTGTGCATATACCAAAATTTCTGGCTGTTGAATTTTCCTTATGAACTTTTATCACACGCTATTATATTCTGCCTGATATAGCTCATCCCATATAGAAAATTATTATAGTCTTGGCCACATGTTAAATATTGTGACAACTGCCCTGAGAAAAACTGACATTAACGTTCCATCCCTCTGTGTACAAAATAAATTCCAAAGCAAAATGCTCTGGCTGAAAAAAAAAGAATTGGAATAAAATAGCTATAATTCATTGTGCTAATGAATTGAACTAAAAAAATTACAACGGAATGTACACAATTCCAAATTGTTTTTTTTTAAATTTAGGGCAGCATATAATAGTATATAATATTAACATAACCAGTAATATTTATAGAGCCAGTCTGGTGCAATTGTGACAAAAAGGGCATGTTTTTCAGCCTTCAAAGGCTGCAGAGGGTTCCATTGAGCCCCCAGGAGGGCAAAAATGGATTCCCCCGGGCTCCAGAGGCCCTCCGGAGGCTGAAAACGGGCACTTCTGGTATTTCCGGAAATACCAGAAATGACCAAATGGGCCTGTTTTTTGGCCTCCAAAGGCTGCAGAGGCTTCACTTGAGCCCCTGGGAGGGCAAAAATGGCTTCCCCCGGGCTCTAGAAGCCCTCCGGAGGCTGAAAACGGGCACTTCCGGTATGTCCGGAAGGCCTGTTTTTCAGCCTCCTCGAGTCTCTGGGAGGCCGAAACCAGCCTGAATGGGCTGAAAATCAGCTGGGAGGTGCATGCATGCACAGTGCCGGTAAGCTTGGCTGGGGCTCGCATGCCCACACAAATGGCTCTATGTGCCACCTGTGGCACGCGTGCCATAGGTTCGTCATCACAGCCCTATATCATTTCAGACTAGTGGCTATCTACTTCAGCCTTTTCTTTAAAACCTTCAGTGATGAAGCAATGGCAAACCATTTCTGAAAAACCTTGCCAAGCAAACTGCAGGATTTCATTCAGGCAGTTACCAGGAGTCAAGACTGACTTGAAGACCCACACATAGAAAAACAAAACAAAAACAAAACCCAAGCAACTTCCTACAAACTTTACTAACTCAAGATTTTTGTACAAGTACCTTGATATTAACCGTCCCCATTTTTAGCTGCTCAAGCAGGCTAATGTCACAGTGAATTAAAACAATGAAAACAATTGAAAAGCTTCTGGCAACTCTAACAACATTGGCAGTGGAAGTGCATCAGTACTGTACTTAGTTTAATTATTACAAATCCAAGATGCAAGAAAAAAAATACAAAATGGCTAAAACCTGAAATCAGTACTTGCAGTAATGGGGTCCACAAGAATAAATATTATAATAAAACACCTGAAGTGAGAAGAAAGCAGTAATGGGGTCAAATCTTGTTGCTAAAACAAAAGATAATACAAAATGAATGTGGAGTTCCCAAACGTTCTCTCTGAATCAGTATAAGCAGATGTAAAGACATACAGATGGAGGTTGGGTGGAAATCAACTTCACAGCTGCCAATGACAGATTAAAAAAGGATTCTAGGATTTGGTGGACAGCAGGATGTCACACATTTTTTTCACTGAATGAAAAGAAACTGGGATAAGTGAATATTTAAAGGTTTGGGTATGTAATCCAATCTCTTGATCTTTCAGAGGGCTGCAGGAGAGTATCTGGCAATGTCACCAGACTACTACCAAACTGTAGGTTTTTCCCCCAATTTCTTCCTTCCTCTTTGCTTTTATTCTTGGATTTTAAAGGTGGAACTGAGAGCACATCTCTGGACCAATTTCCACATTTCATTCCTCAAATGTTTAAGTCATGTTATTAAAACTTCAAAAATAGCTGAATTTGCAGTGCAAATTTAGGCGATATTTTGAAACAGCTGGAGTGGAGAGATTTTAGGATAGAATTTTGCTTGTTTTGAATATAAGTCTGGAATGCTAGGGTGACAGTTACCTACTTAAAAATTGTCAGTAAGCAAACATAAGTAAACACACCAAAATAATTCTCTCATATAATCATTTCCTTGCCTCTGATGTTCTGTTCTGCTCAATCTTCTCTGCATTATTACATGAGAGTATGTTGCTATGGTGCACAGGTCCTTTCTTCTGTTGACCAAATATTTTGCCAGACACCTCTAATCTCAGTGTGACAAAACAAAAGGCAAAGGTACCTCTCAATCCTGTGTGATGGAGCTGTATTTTGTAAGTGGCTTTTTAACTCTGTTAGATCGATATATTATCTAGATTTCTTTCAATTGTATGTAAATAAGCATAACATAACATCACCTCTTGGACTGGAAAAACAAATCTCTATCAAAACATTCATTAAAAAAACCTACATAATACTTTCATATTCCTACATGCAGAAAAAGAGTCTCAAAAGGGCAACTCAATCTACATTAATGCAAAGAACACTGTAACATTTATATATAGGTACCAGATCAAGGCTGCAAAAATCTGACCCAACATTCACAAAATACTTAATCCTTCAAAAACAATGAGCCCGGTCACTGAATATTCATCTCAGCATCATGACAAAAATAGAAACCAGGAGCACGGCCCACCATGGCTTCTGAGAGTTCTAGTTCTGGCATAGGCCTGGATGACTTTAGCCAGGCACTTTCTCTCAAATCCAGATGACCAGCAGATAGAAGCAAGATATTATAGAAAACATTAACTCTGCTTCTATGCTTTATACATCCAGATTTTTGCAGCCCAGACCTAGTATCCTTATTTTCTAAGATTTATTCAAAGTAGAACAAAGGAAAAACAACAACATGAAGGTGTTCAAAATTAGGGGATATTNATATTATATTATGTTCTGATCTAAGAGAAAAGAAACATGTGGAGTCTGTATTGTTTTGGTTCACACTAAGAACATCTGGATGGGTGTCTACTATATATTCTGTAGATAATCAATAGATAATTATTTTTTTTCACCTTCATATCAAACTGTCTTATGTAGCAGATTAATGATTCAAATGCAGATTTTCTTGATCAGAGAGAAAACACTTTACCTGAATTATCTTGTATGGGCAAAAGGTACAATAGTGTAGATCATGGGTGTCAAACTCATGGCGTCATGTTGCTGTCATGTGACATTTCACAATGTTTTTCCCATTTGTGGAGCTGGGGTGGGTTTGGCCCATGCATGACACATCTAGCCTGTGGGCCGCCAGTTTGACACTCCTGGTATAGATTTTCAACTAATGGATATTTCAATCCTACATAGCCTTTTATTGTTAGATATAGCATTGATGCTGGGGTTTCTTATAAAAGAAGAAGACACATTATAGAGATGCATTTCCACACATTTACTTATGACTTAGAAATGTTTTCCAAATAATGGGAATGTGTAAGGACATATGATATCTTCTTCCTCTTCCTCTGCAATCTGATTGGCCATCTATTTTTTTCTTGCTTCATTTCCTTTATTACATACTAAATTTTATTAAACCATTTCTTTATCCCCTCCTATCTCTTTCTTTCTGTTTGTCTTCATTTTTGAATTCTGATTTAACTCAAATTGTTAGAGGACACCAGTTATGCCTACTACTTTCTTAACACATATTTTCCAATATATTTTGTTTTTCTAAATCCCAAGATTATTGGAGAATTTGGTCTTTTAGCAGCAGACTTGTTTTATGCCCCAGCTTACAAGAGTTAATCACTGTGAAGGAAGCATACTGACAGATGCATATATACAGACCTGAAGGCACATGAAAATAGATGAGGATAGAAAAGTCAAATCAATAAATAATATTGTCATTGCTCTGACTTGGAAATGGATTTCATCATCAGTCATCATTTTAAGCTTATCAATGCTCTTTATCTAAGCTGTATTCTCAAAAAATGTGTCAGAACAGCAGTTTCCCCTCATAAGAGAGCCTTTGGGGCATAATTTGTGCTTTAAAAATACCACATGTCTATGTGCTGAAGACAATTTCCTTCCAGTTGTTTGCACACCTAGAGCAATTGGACACTCTAGATGAACTCTCACTCAGCAAATTAAACTAATTATCTACTCCCCCCAAATCCCTGAACTCTTGAATAATAGAACAATAAAATTCTTTTCCTTGTCACTTGCCATCAATAACTTACCTGTTTCTGTAGAAGCACTCGTCTCATTGTTTAGAACATTAGTTGTTTTCATGTTGTTAAATTGCTAAGAAGATTTTGTTTCCAGCACAGAGGCTGAAATTCTGTTTTGGAGAAATGTTATTTGGAATATGTAAGAGTATTGGCTGTGCATTCAGTGGAAATATGGCTAAATCCTGAATCCAAAGTAGACTTGGCTAATTTTGAAAACCTGTTTTTTTAGTATTTAGCAGTTCAGAGATGCTTTGGATAGTGAGATGGGTGGCATATAAATTTAATAAATAAATAAATTTCTCTTGAACATGTGGATAAAGAATAGCAGCACACATATAGCCCAATCCTCACCTGCACCCAGCCTCCATATATTCAGGAAGCCTAAAGAGCTACTTTAATACAAGGACAGCTCTCCATGTGTATTCATTTAATAATTTAATAAATGCTTTATATGGCTACCTATTTCGCAATATTTGTTCTGGGAAAGATGCAAGGATTAAAACAACAGCTACAACAGCAGTGAACCATAATTCCTGAGGAAAATAATACATCCCAATAATAAAAAACTATATCAGTATCACAGCTTGCCTATCTTCCTGGCCAAATGCTGGAGAAACAGCTAGGTCTCCAAAACTTTCCAAAAGGTGAACAGTGTCACAGCTATCCAGAGCTCTAAGGTGATTCTATTCCACATGCCAGGTCCAGATCCTAGCTTTATTTAGATTCCAGATCAGAAAAGAGCTGTACTTATATTCAACTCAGCCCCGGTATAGAGAGGTAGGGCTCGGTCCATGGCCTCATTCTCTTCTCTTCACAGATTCACAAATGACTGGGCAGGCATTGAATCAAACCAACCTTGAGTTCAACCCTGTAATATTGTTGAAACTAAATCTTCCACAGCTTTGTAAATAATTTAGCTTTTTGGAGGGCTGCAAAGAGGTAGATAAGGTATCTGCAGAAATTAACAGGTTTGCTTCTGACTTTCCTTATATGGAAGATTGTAAGTGGCTGAAAAATTACAGAGAATGATTCACCAAGATGTCTGAAGGATGCTGAGTCTTATCTAATGGTTTGTTCATATGCATTTTAAAGCCTTTGATAGCTCAATTGCACCTGAGAAGTATATTTGAAGAATTTTGGAACCAGAGAGATCAGAGGTCTGCTTAGGTATCACTATATATACACCTAATTTCTTATATCTCCAATGCTAGTGTCTATGGAGATTTTCAGTTATCCAGGTCATGGTTGTACCAAAGGTGCTTTTTTCAAGAGGTAACTCTTGGAAAAAAAGCACCTTTGGGATTCAAATGCTAGTCTTTTCCCTAATTCTCTTCTATATATTTGTTTACTTCAGGACCATGCAATGGTTTTCAGCCTGCTACATTCAGTTTTCTGTGCTTTTTTTGGGCTGTCCTTGTACATCTATCTTTGGAAGAGACAGTTCAAAACTGGTTTATGAATGTGGCACTTTTCAGAAGTCAGGTGGCTGCTGTTAGCCTGTGCTAGTCTTAGGACATCTCTTTTGTCCCCTAAAGTTCTCTAGGTTTACAAAAAGAGCCAAGATTGGCCCTGTTAACTTCATGGGTACATCAGACACTGCAAAAAGTTACTGGAGGTAGTGTAGGTGCCACAAAACTACATAAGTTAAATTTCATTTATTGCATCTACTTTTTAATAACCTCTTGTTATGGATGAATAGTTTTTTGCATCAAATTCTGATAAATTCTTTAATTCCTTTGTAAGGGTCAGTGGCAATTTATTTATTTATTACATACAGGCAGTCCCAATTTATACCACTGCTCTATTTTTAAGAACTTTTGTGCAATTTGACTATTACACACTATGCATACATGTGAATACCTGGTCACCATTTGGCCCATGTACAAAAAAGCTGGCTACCATGCTTCATATGGTTCATTGTTCTGTTTTGCTGTCTTCAGTTTGTGATGCGTAATATGTTCAGTGATCATTTAATTTACAGTCAGTTTATCTCCAAATTGAGTTGTTGCTCAGCTATCCTGAATTGAATGAATTCTAGCCCCAGCATTTGTTTTGTACCTTATTTTTATAGTCAGTATGAAATCAATTAATGTGGGAAGCAACATTTGCAATGGCCTGGGGACTGGGGAGGAAAGAGAGGTGTCAATACCCTTGATCAGTTAAGTTTCACTCTAAAGAGAGATCTCTGTTTCTAAGTAGGAGCTCTCCATATTAATTGATTTTATACTGACTATAAAAATAATGTATAAACTATCCTTTTTAAACAAAACAAATGCTTGGCATAGAATACTTTTATTCATTCTGGATAGCCAGAATTCCTGAGCTAACATGACTGGAG
>AZIM01002581.1:12642-24145 GCA_000516915.1 Ophiophagus hannah
TTGTGTGTGCATGTGCAGGGGGCATGGGGGCACACATCGCATTCTGGGTGCTGGCACGTGAGTCCGTGCACGCTGGCGCACGTACAATTTTTGACACAGGAGCCCAAAAAGATTAGCCACCACTGCCCTAGTCCAAGCTGAAAATAGAGTTTTCTAGATATTACCAGTTCAAGTGTTGCTTTTCTTGTTTGTTGAGCTTTACTTTCTTCTAAACAACTCCCTGTACCTTCATCAAATTGGTACTTTTCTAGCTCTCTCATCTCTGCTACTGCTACTGTTGAGTAATAGGTGCAGTCTTTCATCAAGCGACTGGCTGAAGGTCTTCATCTACTGCACCAAGTGAAGTGCTATACTGATGTCAGGGTAGCTTGTGATGGAGGCCTAGAGGAGGAACTAAAAACTGTTTGGACCAAACATGAAAAGGTTTTCTGGAGAGGTTTATGGGGAAAAGCTTCTTGGAGAATAGTTATTCTGAAGTTTTGGAAGCAGTGGTGGTATGCTACCGGTTCGGCCTGCTTCACCTGAACCAGTAGTAAAAATCACTACTGGTTGACTGAAGGGTAGTAAAAAAAAGCTTCGATCAGCTGAGAGGAAGAAAAAAAGCCTCTGACTATCAGCTGAGAGGATAAAAGACTGAAAAGCGCATGGGAGGTTGGGAGGGTCGCTCCTAGCTTTTCGTTTCTTCATCCTCTTAGCTGATTGGCTTGTTAGGGGCATGCGTGTTAGGGGTGTGCGCATGCACACACGATCATTCACCAAACTGGTAGCAACTAAGGATCCCACTACTGTTTGGAAGATCCAAACATGAGGTTCCAGACTTGCTTGAAGCAAAGTGCTGAACCTCTCCAATTTTTATAGTGTGATTTTAGATTTCTCACAGGGAAGTATAACTATAGATAAGTACAGTAAATACGTTTGGTTTTGTGACTCCTGGTCATATGATATACTCAGTCTGATAACTTAATTAACCTATTATCTGAGTATATACAATAGACTGAAAACATCTACCCCAAATGAATTTAAACAACATGCTAAGATGCCCAAAATATTAGACAAGATTAAAACGAATAAAATTTAGCCTGTTGTACAAATGCAGGCACTTGTTCATTCTTAAGGTGTATACAAGTTGAGGGACAGTAATTGTGGGAGACTTTCTTGAAGAGATGTGATTAGGCTTTATAGTACATTCCCTTAATTTTTCTCCTGGGTCTGGGTTGTGTTCTGGTTTGGTCTGATCTGCACAAAGTTCTAAGCCAAACTGGATGGATTAATATGCAAAGTCTAAAACAAACAAACCACAGTGTGGCTGACTCTCTGTGAGAGCCAGGGCCATTGACAGGCGGAAATGGTTGGTTTGCATTGTGGTGTAACTGTTTTGGAAAGGAAAATTATTAGTCCTTGGTTGGTTTTCAGTTGTGGTCATCCTATGTGGCACTGGGTGTGTGAAGAGGGATGGGAGAAAACAGAGGTCAATGTGGGTGGCCATTTTTTCTGCCTATAGAACAAATACAAGGAAAAACCCCAAAGATTCAAGTCCCAAACTAAGATAGGAATTGGGTTTCTGAAGGAATAACTCTGCTTGTATATTGGAATTGTATGTAGGAGTAGGGAAGAAGAGATTGGAGAGACTGTGTAATGCTCCTTTATTATTGCCTTCCCTTAATTACTTGTTTTTCAGCCACATTCACAGGATAATACATGCAAATGGAATAGATGCTACTGCTGATATGACACTTCCTTTGGAAAAGCAATACTGATTTTCTAATGATAGATGGAAACTATGCTATCAAATCTGTGTTTTTACCAATTGCATTGTTTTCCCCCTGTGAGACAGGAAAGAATCAGCCATGGCAAATTCCATGGCATAAAATACAAGTCAACAAGTGAGAAATTATTATCTGATGGAAAATATTATTTTGTTATTAATATTCTACTGCAGACCTAAGATGCATAAAGAATGCTTCCCCCATTTATAAGCCTCAATGATTTCTTAATTGAAAGTAAATAAGTTTAGTTAAAATAAAGAGAGTCCTACTTGTCTACTAAAGATCAAAGCTTCATTACATCCAATAATCCTAATAGCAGAAGAATAAATTACAACTGTAAGTATACAAGTACTGAAAAGATGACAGTTCTGGAAGGTAAAAAATTGTAAAAAAAATGCCTGATCTTTTAATTGATTTATATTTATTTTTAAATCAACAAATAATCTTTTGTCTTAAAGAAAAAGAAGTTAAAAGTGTGAAAACGCAAACTGAAAATACAAACTAAGGAGAATGAAAGTATCAATCAGTAGCAACTGGTTTACTAATGAATTTACTAATATAATATAAATAAAACAATATATTGTTGTAAGACATCACAAATCTCTGTCCTTGTAACAGACGTTGCTGCATCTTTTGATTAGTAGAAAACATTGCATTTTCCAAAACAGATAGTTCATACATTTGTAATAACCATTTCTACAATAATATCACTTTTCCAATTTCTTAATCTTTTAGCCACTCCCCATGCTCAATGCAGCTATAATTACTGATAAACAGTCACATTCCAAAGCTTTGGTGTGTAATTCAAGATGGCTGACATTTTATTCATTTCATTTTTGAAAGGAATTTATCAAGAGAATGAGAAAGTTTATTCCCCTATCCAAAGTAGGTCATCTACCAGTCTTTG
The DNA here is from genome assembly GCA_000516915.1 of Ophiophagus hannah. Classification (NCBI taxonomy): domain Eukaryota; kingdom Metazoa; phylum Chordata; class Lepidosauria; order Squamata; family Elapidae; genus Ophiophagus; species Ophiophagus hannah. The sequence goes on from AZIM01002581.1 coordinate 15,316, forward strand.
ATGGCCAGAACCTCAACTGAAAAAGATGTAGAAACTTTGGCATATTTACTTCTGAGATATTTACCTCCCTGATTTGTTGGAGTATAAGAAGGGAAAGAAGGTACATCCCAACCAGACTTGCCAAGTTCTATTATTATAGCCAATCTAGTTTTAGCCTTCCCGTGGAGGTCATTTCCTGGTCTGCCCTACCTAGTGGTGCTAACAGTCATTTTCTCTCAGCTCAGCTGATGTCGTAGGATTGTTGTGAGAAATAATGACAGGATTATTACTTTTGCTCCTGCATTAAAAAAAATCTATATACAGGTAAAGAACACAATGAGCAATCCTTCTGTCAAGTTTTCAAATTCAAGGTGAAGAGAGAGAGAAAGAGGAAATGGTTGTTGAGCTCTCTTACATGGCATGGAAGATTGTGGAATATTATCAAAGTACTGTAGGGGGAGGGAAGGGAAGGGAAGGGAAGGGTAAGGGTAAGGGTAAAGGTAAGGGTAAGGGTAAGGGTAAGGGTAANGGGTAAGGGTAAGGGTAAGAGTAAGGGTAAGGGTAAGGGTAAGGGTAAGGGTAAGAGTAAGGTTTGTCTGGAATCAATCATGGCTTGGAGATTAAAAGCGGGGAGGGAATGAATGTGAATGAATGAGCATCTGCTCTCTCCCAGAATTGCCCTAATGAAAATCCAATTACAATTCCATGCTAGATTTACACTTTCAAAAGTCTCTCCCTTTTTTCAGGGAGAATGTGAGAATATATTTCATGTCATGTACCACCAATACAGACACCCAGCACTGCTCAGCTCTGGGTGTGGGCTGAAACATTTTGCCAAAGAGCCCAACCTCTGACAAAAATGATCAAAGAACCTCCCCTTATCTCAACCTGACAAAATTCACGAAGGGGAAAAAGCTCCCAAACTTGTAGGTCATTTCCCCAGAGGGCTACTGTTGAATACATTTGGCATGCTTACAGAGAAACAAGAAACTTCAAAAGACAAACATGTTTGACAGATTATTCCAATATTAATGGCACCTGTTCATTGCAGCTGAAAGTTAGAGAACCTTTTTTTAATCCAAGCATGGCATAAAAAATTTAATTAATGATAACAAACATTTAGATTTTTGATAGCGATATGGAGACTCGTTAAACTGGAAAAAAGGATTAAAAAATTTTTTTTAGCTGCTTATAAGCGTACGATTACGAAAACTATTCTTACAGTATATGCATGTATCCAAAAATTGGTTAACAATTTGTTATTACTCTAGTTGGAGACACACTTAAAATAATTACATTAATTATTTCTATTCAATAATGCATTTTTGGATCCATTAAGTCTTTGCTATGAGGACATTAAGATTTTTTTAAAAATTAAATTAAAAAACTGGCATATCCAAATTAATTCAGGGCAAAACTCCAGACTGAACATTTTCTAATTCCCTGGATGAAAGGTAAAGAGAAACTCAGTTCCTGATATCTATGTACAGTAGGCAGAATACAGAATGATATACCATTGCTTCCTTCTTCAAGATGAGCTAGAGATATTTTCCAGTTTTGCCTATATACCTGGAATTGCCTACTGATTTCCCAATTATATACTAATGAAGTCTGACTATTCTTTTTTCTAGATGAATCAATATTGGCTAGGAGATGTCACTCACTGGAAACATACAACAATATATCATAACTCTGTGTAAAATTAGGCTTTTCTTGAATAATATAACTGGACAATTGTTCATTTATGCATCTATTACTTTATTGTTGTGCATTGATCACCCTAGCAACACGTTCCTTGATTTCACTGAAAAAATATTATATTCAAGAGAAAGCATTGGCCTACATACTGTGTGTATGTGTGCTAATCTTATTTGCACAGGAAAGGCACTACTTATTTAGAAGGCATGCCACACTAGGAAGTGGAATAATATTTATTTTTCTTTAGGCTCCTATGTAAACCTCTCTGGGTTATGGCTTGGATAGGCCCTTCAGTCCCCTATTTTCACCCTTACAAAAAAAATACAAAGAGTGGAAAGCTTTTTTGAAGCATAGCTCAAAATACAAAGCAGAGTTGTAGACAATAGTCATTTTTAATGCCTCAGGAAGGGTAAAATATGAAACAAGTGAAGGGGAGTCATCATGTTAACTGCATTTAATTAAATCAAAACAAATTTAATTTAGGTTTGTCTTGATCCACCAATTTCTATGTTGTGGCCCAACTCAGCTGTTGAAATGTACCTCCTGGTATATCTTTGGATGACTTTCTCTCCCTGGACCAGATCATTTAGGTTCTGTTTTTTTTCTCCTTTTAGTTTTGATGTGCCAGATGAACCAGATCCAGCACCGTCCAAGGGTGGTGACCAAGGGTGATGCTGGCTGATTTATACCCTTTGGTCTTTTCTCTCAACATTTCCCATTTCTCCAGAAAGACCCTCTCATTCTCAGAACTCATGCCAAAAGTCCTTCAAGATCTGCATCTGATAAAATCACATTGTGGGAAGGTTGAATGCACCTGGCTTCCAGACCTGGTTATATGAATACTAATGACAAAAAGAGAAAGAGAAGAAAAAGAAGAATTGAACATTTATTTCAGACAACATGGCCGCCATCCAACAATGTGTTGTATTTGTCAAGTGTGTCTGACTGAAGTCCTTTATTATCATATGCTGTTGAAATGACTTGCTGGGAAGGGATGTGGATCATTAATAAACGGGATGAATTGCTCTTTGTTCTTTGTGACTGCACCTTAGAATGTTCTTCTCCGCATTGCACATTCCAGTGTCCATTCACACTTCATTACCTGGTTGATAATTACGCTATTAGATCACTAGAAAGAATTTGGGGTAGAAGCAAGAAATCTTTCTGAAAAATTCCCAAAAGAATGAATAGCAATGGCCAAACTCCATGCACTAGTAACTACTGGCATGAATGTTGACTTGTCAGAAATTATAATTCCTTTCTACCTTGCCAGGTTTGTAAATTGGTTAATATCTATGTGCTATGTGACATCAGTGAAGTATAAAATAGGGATAGGATGAATTGTTGGAAAAATTTTAATTCCATAACATTCAGATTCTTATGTACATTTGACATTCTTCACTATACTCGCATATTTAAAGAAGTTAAGATGATACAGAGGTAAAGTCAGAAAGTGTTTTTGTGACATAGTACCTGTAATGTCTATGAAGAACATTTACCTATGACATATTTTAGACAAAAATCTGCCTGTACTTGATGAAGTGGGATAAAAGCATTTGTTTTTATCTAACAATGGACTTCTAATGGTAGAGGTATAGATACTGTGGGGTTGGGTGTTCTATTAAGGCAAGTGTAAATCAGGTAATGTGTGTGGTGAAAAAACACCCTTCTTCAATAGCGGACAATTTTGTAGTCCCAGATATGTATCCAAATCCTTTTAGGTAATTTCTTGGATCTGTCAAGTTGTCTCACCAAGTTTTGGTTGCATAACTCCTCAAAATTAACATTTTAGATTCTTGCTGTTTTAATATAGGAACTGTCAGAACTAGTGTCAGAGAAGCAAAATGTAATTAGAATTTTAACTAAAATTTAATCAAATCTCACTTCCAGGCCAATCCTGTTATAAAAACTGTGGTGGCAGCATAAGGCATCAAAACGTGAATGTGGTATAAGAGCAGCACATCGTTAGTTATTTACTCCATTATGATTATAATTTTAGTGGCAAGGGGAAGGCTTTTTCTGTCTTCTCTGGCATCCTATTCAAATAGATCACCTGAAGAATGGAGCTCCCATTCAATATAGAATAGAATAACAGAGTTGGAAGTCACCTTGGAGGTCTTCTAATCTGCTTTAGGCAGGAAACCTTACACCACTTCAGACAAAAGGTTATCCAAACTTTTCTTAAACTTCTCCCCAGTGTGTTTGGAGTATTCACAACCTCTGGAGGCAAGTTGTTCAGGCAAACTAATTCATGGGAATCATGGGAAGAAAGAGGCAGAGTTATTGACACATACATGTTTACCTGGTAACCTGAACTGCATTTCTATTAAAGAGTATACAAGAAAGGCCCCTAATAGCCATTCTAGGTGTATCCAATCTCCAGATACTTTCCATGGCCTGCTGGTGACAGTAGCCAATCTTGCTCCACAGTCCCATTCCTTCTTTGTCTTCCAGCAGGTAGATGCCAGTCTCTGTACCTGATAGCAATCTTGAAAATATAAAATATTAAATGTCAATTCCGTGCCATATATTAATACAATGAAAACAAAAAGTAAAGCAAGAGAGGCCGTGACTGTGGCAGGGCTTCCAATTGTTTGACCTGCCACCATTTTTCCTATTTCTTCTTAAGNGGCCTTCCAATTGTTTGACCTGCCACAATTTTTCCTATTTCTTCTAAAGGGATGTGATCATAAATGAACTAATCACAGCTTTTACTGAGTAGGACTGGTTATTAATTACAGCACCCTTATCCATCCTTGTGGTGCTTTTTAGTTGTGACTGAGTGAAAATTAGAAGGTGTGTAAGTATTAACAAGCCATGGTCTCACTCAAATCAATTTTTGCACATCTTCACCTTGAGAAGTAGTGTTGATTAAATGCCCGGGGGAGGATGATATATTCTCTGACATTCACAAGAGGGCTGAGGCAATAAAATTGTAGCCAAACTATTTTTAGAAATAAAAGGAAAATGGAACAATTTAAAGTAATCTCTGTTGTTCACATTCCTCTGATATTTTCCTGGATTGTTTGATAAGGGTTTCTAAGCTCATGTTGTTTTTATGCTGTTATCTGAGTAAATTTATTTTTGTGTTGTTATTTGAGTAGATTTAGAAGCTGAAAAGCAACAGAAACTTGTGAGCATTTCAATGTAAGCAACCCTGTCATAGACTAAAGCCTTTCTGACATATTATATTAGTTCTCACAAAACTCTGTAAGCTCAGGAAAATATTTTTTTCATCCATATTGTCTTTTATCCTTCAATGCAGTGCTTGGTCATTTGATTGACTCAACCAGCATAAGCAGCTGAAAAGATAAGGCTGTTATTAATTTAAATTTCAGCTAAATGTTTTCTATCTTTTGCAGTTAGTTTTGTAAGATAATGTATTCACCTTGTAAAGATCTCTTTGGGTGGTTTCTGAAGAGGTGGAATCAGGAAAATCAAATTGGTGGGTGGGAATTTTACCCATTTTTTTTACATGTGTCATACATGCAACATACTTAAATAAAAGTTGGGACTTCACATAGCCAGGGCTGCCATCTTTACTTTTTTGTGTGGATGTCCCTGAGTATCTTTAGAATTTCTACAGCAGTTCAGCAAAACTAAAACTAAATAACCCTAGTGAAGTTGAATTCTTTTATGTCTGATGCAAAATCATAGTCCATTAGCGCTTAACTGATATGGTCAATGAAATAACCTACATCCTGAAAAAAGCAGTGGGAAAAAACCCCCAAAAGAATGTTATAAATAAACTTCCTCTGGAATTCCCTGGAATGAGACAGAACAACAGCATATCAAAAACCCTTGTATGGAAGCAACTCAACTTCATACCAACTGTTTTTTTTTCCAGATGAAAACTTACAGCAAAAAATGGCAGAGACCAAAGACAGATCTCTAGCAAAAATGGACCTTTGGCTAGGGTGTGGCATGGCGTTGTGTTTAGCAGTCAGTGGGAAGTCACATTATATGCAATTTTTAGGTTTCCAGAGAGAAAGGGCCCCCAGGAAGAAACAAGCAAACATCTCATGAAGAACATGGGGTCACTCTAACAATTCACAGAAGCAGCAGCAGAAAAGGTTGGCACGCAGCCATGTATAAAATTCAAAAGGACAGAAAAATAGGCTGTTGCTTTTTTGACCCAGTTCACCTACTCCTTATTAAACTTTTAAACAAACTTGAAAACCTGACTTTTCCAAAGGGCGTCTGAGGACATCATGGAATGTCATTCATTTCATTCCCTGGGGAGTAGGCACATTAAGTTGGACATTATTTATTCTTTCTGGTGTTTGTTTTCTCTACTATGGGGTCTTTGTAAGCTGCCGAGAGCCGCCAGACTCGAGTAGGATGTAAACCTGGATAATAAATATATGAATATATGGATTGAGTGGTGACAGAAAGGACAGACTTCTTATAACATAGAATGCACGTGTTTTGAAGAGCCCTCTTGCCCATGGGAAGTTGACATTCTCCTCTTGCCCATGTAGACATTTCTGTCCCAAGAGAAGTCAGTTCATTAGTCCTATATGAAATGGAATTTGAAGTTAAATTGTGTACAAATGATGAGTATATAAAAGAAAAAATGTATATATGTCTGTTAAGACTTGAAACAAAAGAAAAACAGGTTAAAGATCGCATGATAAAAGATTGCACTCATGGCTATTAATTTTGGATATGATATATAGATAGATACTTGATAGGGTATGTGGGAAATTGCTATTTAAATGTACACTGTCACAATTTAAAATAATTATTTAAATAAAATGACATTTTATTTATATGACACCAGAAGAATTATCAGCATGAATAAAGGTATTTCAAACTAAGTCAGAAAAGTAAAATAACACGAGGGACATTTTGTCATGCGTGGCGGACTTGTGAAAAAACTAAGAAATTTTTGATACTAATTTGTGATGATGCAAAAGATTTTAAAGATAAATATTCTGAAGAAACCAGAATTCTTTTTTATTGGAATTATGGATAATTTATGGGTAATGAATTAGAAAAAAAACTCATGGAAGATTGATTTTGTATACGATAACAGCAGCAAAATAAATATATGTTCAACAATGGAAGAATAATGAAATTTCCTCAGAGGAAAGAATTAAGGAAATGTCAGAATTTAGCAAAATGGCAAAGCTGACATGTTTCGTCAGAGAAATAAATCAACACAAACTTCTGAAGGGCTGGGAACTTCATATGGACTCTGCTGAAAGAAGAAAAAAAAAGATAATTTATGAATTTGAGGATTAAAAGTGATGCGAATGGTTGAAGGAATTTGTATAACCTCTAAGAGAATGAAAGATAGTAAGATTGTAATTATATGTGGAAGAGAAGGTCGGGAGCTATTGTATTTCATTACTTTATTTAATAAATAAATGTAATATTTAAAATAAATATAGTAGATGGTTTTCTTTCTTTTCTTGTACCTTTTTCTACCGTCTTTATTTTTCTTTAGATTTGTACTTTACTTTCTATCAAATTCTTAATAAATATAAATAAAAGAAAGAGACATCAGTTAATTAGTACTATGATAGACTGCTTAAATTTCACCCTTGAAACAATCTTAATACTATTTATCGTAACAGCATTCAAAGGTCAGAAACCACATAAAAGGTCTTCAGCTTAAATCCCAAAGTTCCATGAAACATATGTCATCTCCCTGCATAGGATCTAATTACGCTAAACAAATATTTGCTTAGCAGCCATGATACGGCAAAAACAGTATTGTTTACATATTTAGATGCCTGCCACTGTGTTCAAGCTTGAGATTTTATAAAAGTTCCACATGGGGAGAAATCATTATGAGTAATAGTCTAACAGATAATAAAGTTGGAAGGGACTTGGGAGGTCTTGTAATCTAACCTCCTGCTCAAGCAAATACCATATATCTTATACCATTCCAGACAAGTCTAAGACAGAATGTTATAAAAATGGAACTTTTCTTACCATATCTCAGCCAGGAAAATTAAGTTAGACTTTATTCTCTAATGCCCTTCTTACTAGCTATGTCAGTGGACCATGCTGCTACATCAAGGTACCCCAAAGTGGTCAATAATGAAACCCAAGTTTATTATAGGTTTGTCGCACAGTCAGCCAGATATTCAGACTGGATTGGCATTTTTATCCACATCAAGTCCTTTCCAAGGACCTGGGATAGGCAAATGTTGATGAAGAAGCTTCTTGGATGAGAAGCGAAACGTCTTCAAAGGAAAAAAAAAAGGCCCAGTTGCCTCCAGAATAAGCACCTTTGGGACAACCATGTCCTGGATGACTGAGAATCTCTACAGACTTCTTTAAGTCAGTTTCTGTGTAAGGTTGATATGGCCTGATAATCCGGCATTTGTTCTGTGGAAGTATGTAGTATAAGAGCTTTAACTAGGTTGGAGAATTTATTTCGTTTTAAAAGGTTCCCTATTCACATTACATATGAATGTCACATGCACATATGAAAATAGTTCTTTTCAGATAGACATGCTCTTTTCAAAACACAGCACAATCGAGAGTCCAAAACCTCAGAAATGGGTGGGGAGCCCTTACTGGTTTGTGATATTTCCCCCCCCCCATAAACAAGGGAAAAGGGTACAATGCCTTCCTCTCTTGTTACTACAAACTGAATTTGAAATCATGCTGAAAGCTAAAATTAAGTAATGAATGCAATTCCCTGGGGCTTGTTTTTATCACCACTAATTTTAGAAAAAGCAGCAATGATTGCTTGGGGCAGAATGTTCTTGCATTCCCTGTCGCTACAGTAAACATGCCTTTTGCAATGGGCACACTGGTGATTTTTATTGTTTCTTGCTAACACCAAGGGAGTGGGAAACCTCCAGAACACAGGTGGGCAACTATGGTCCCTTTATGTCCTGTGTATTTCAACTCCCAGAATTCCTAGCCAGCAGAGCATATTAGCTCAAGAATTCTGCGAGTTGAAGTCCACAGGTTATAAAGGGGCCATAGCTGCCTTAAGAGGATGGCTGAAAATGCATCTTTTGGTAATGTATAGGTTAGAATTGTTCTCCTACAGTAGCAAAAATTAAAGTGAAGTGGCCCAGCACACAGATGTACAGCAGAGGTGGTATTCAGCAGGTTCTGACCAATGGTGGGATTCAATAATTTTTACTACAGGTTCTGTGGGCATGGCTTAGTGGGCATGGTGTGG
>AZIM01002583.1:12968-24909 GCA_000516915.1 Ophiophagus hannah
TGGACTTTGTACTTCGGTTGGTTTTTTATAATTCATTTGGCATTTTAGTTGTTGACAGCAATTCAAAGGAAAGAAAGATGGGTGCTTATCTCAAAGGGACTGTTTGGGGTTCATTACTGGCTGGGAATGAACATAATTCCTAACACTGAAATAAAACAAGAGTTGTTTTAACTAAGTGTGTGCTTAATTACAGTCTCAGGAAGCCTTGGTCAGAACAGTAGTTGCTGGTATAATATAAATTCCATGTACTGTACAGGAAATGAGGATAGCATAGCATAGAAACAGCCTCAAAGTGGCTTTGCCCTGACTTCCTGAGGTATGAGAAACAGGGAAGAGAACGCACAGTCAGGCTTTCAAGATTCTATTACTATAGTCTATATAAATAAAGTTTCAATTAAACTTTGGAGTTGGTTTCTTGACAAGGACTACCTTGAAGGCTTGGCAGATTTAAAGTGCCTGGCGTGGGCTATAATGCTTTGCCAGACTCCTTAAAAGGCTCTGTCTAGACTTGCTTGGCCTTTCTGGTAGGGTCCTGCCTGGAACAGATCTAATCAAATAATTGAGATGTACTGAATATGCCAACTATGGATTAGCTAGGCAAGTGTTTCTTAATCTCAGCAATGTTAAGACCTGTGGACTTCATCTCCCAGAATTCCCCTGGCAGCAGGTGAAGTCCAGAGGTCTGAAAGTCATTGAGATTGAGACACATTGCCCTAGACAAGTGGTTCTGAATCTTTTCCTTACCCCCAAGCCCCTTTAAATACCATTTATGGTCATGGACCACCAAGATGTAACTCAAGATTTAAATCATAACAATTCTTCAAGGCTTTGTGGATGTTCTGTGATGGCATCATGGCCCCCAAGGAATCCACAGACCACAGGGTGAGAATCACTGCCCTAGACCCTTTCCTTAGCAAGAGTTTATTGTCGGCATTTCCTTCCCCTTTCCCCCCAGGCACCAAAAGATTCAGTTTTCTTTGTAGTCCCATTGCTTTGCCTATGTAATGTACCACTGCAGTGTGCACCCCTTACCATGCCAATGGGCTTGCCAGTTGTGTCCATCTAGGTATGTGATTTTGCAATCTGTCTTCCCTTGAAACTTATCTCCTTCATCTTTTTTCATCCCAGAAAGCAAAGACAAACAAAGAATCCTTTGATGTTCTGGGAACATTTTGGGAGAGCCTGAAAGTAAGGTCCTGGAAAGACAAGACATAGAATGAATACCTGGCCCAGTAGTGTACTGCCAGAGACACAGATATCCACTTCCTCATGCTCATGCATCTCTACAGGATCGAGTAGAGACCTTGGCAGACTGCATTCTTCAGCCTTTAAATCTTTTTTCTTTTCCTAGATTTTCTACTTTCCTATCTGCTCTCTCCCCATGCTTACTGGTTACCTGTTATGGAAGAGGTTCTTGATATTTCAAAGCCTCCTCACTGTCACTAAAGGGACTCACAGGATTTCTGTGGGAAAGACTTTCCTCACTTCCAAATTGTCAATTTTTGAGCCTTTCAGTCTGCTTATATGCTCCTAGACAAACAGGAGAGGAAAGTGGGTCATTGCACCTAGAAATATACTGTGTTAAAACCGGTCTTTCAAAATGTCTTTTAAGAATGCTACTCAACCTGACTTTACTGTTGCAGTACTTCTGCTGCCATTGTTAGGTTGATTATAATCATCATCATCATCATCAAACAAGAAAGTCAGTCAACTGAACATTTAAAAACGTTTAACAATTATTTAAACATTTAAATTTTTATTATTATTATTATTATTATTATTATTATTATTATTATTATTCTACATTTGTCATTGCTTTTCAGTTTCACACAGGAAAAAAAATAATATTGAAATTAATGTAAAGCTTTTCTTCCCCTTCTTAGAAATGCTGGCTGCTTTTAACTCAAAAGAGAAGAAAGACACAATAAATTTAATAAAACCTTTTTGATGTTTTGACTGTTATCATATTTATATGGCACATTTAACCAGGTCAGTTACAAACATAGCAGCTGTATTTGCACAGTATCTTAAGCCTTGTTAGCATTAACTCTGGCTATTATTTTCTTCTGACTTAAGCCTGATGTGTGAAAACTGTGTGGTCAGTTTGTGGTTCACTGCATTGCAGAACATATGTCCCTACAAAAACAAATTATTATAGAAACTAGGTTAAATTAGTTGTACGAACCTTAGAGTAAGAAATCAGAAGTTGGGTGGGTACAGAAAGCTATATGGAAGAAAAGAACCACATTGGCGTTGTTTTGTTTTGTTTTCATCAAGCAGAATGCGAATTTTCAACAGAAACTCAGAAACATAAGAAAGCTTCTCTTACTCCCACCATCACTCAAGGCACCTTCAAATAGAAGATAACTATTGTAATGAAATATTTCTCACCTTACATGCAAAACATTTCTCTGCCTTGATCTTTCTACTTCATTCAATTGGTTACTGGCCTTGTTTTTCAATAGCTTGGTTTCTTTGAATTGTTTTGCTGCTGAAGGCAATATCTGTCATTGGCATAAAAACTTCAGAATTTTCAAAGGGCAGGTTGTACATATTTTTCATCTTGACATGGTTGATGCTGTATGCCATTATCCAATTGCAGTTAAGTTCACCATGACAGCATGCCATTGTTCAATTAGGATTTTTGACATCCTTCCTAATTGTAAATACTTCACCATTTCAGATTCATACTATATTTGCCTTCCTTCTATTTGTCACTGGAAGCTAACACTCAAGCAAAAGAAAATATTTCTGTCCTTTGAAAAGGAGAAATTGGGAAAAAAGAAAGAAAATCACATTTACTGCATTAATAAATACTATAACTTTGGTTCTTGTAGACAAAACATTGCTAGAATTGTGTTATATCTGCGGCTGAAACATAGCTTCAGAAAGATTAGATTTCTAAATTCCTACAGCACTTTTGTTCTGACATTCAGGTATCTGAATTCAGGGAACTTATTCTGAAATAGAAGAAACCTGGGAAATGTACCCAAACTCAATGGGAAATAGAAATGGTAAAAATCAAACCCTGGCTGAGAAAGGGAATTGTATATTCTACTCTGCACATACATGTTTGAGGGAGTATAGAAAAAAAAACTTTTCCTGTGCAGGGAAAAAACATATTTTTTTTCTCTTCCAAATCCTAATTATCTAAAGTTTTTGGATTTGCCTACAAAAGAAGGAGTTTTCTTTTTCTAAGTATGATTCTTCTTTGTGCTGAGAAAGGTCTCCAACTTCATGGGAAATGATAGAATCTGCAGCACACAGTGCCCTCTTTTTTTGTCTTTCTTTATCAAAAGAGAGAGGCAAGTGTCTTAGTTTATTTTTCAGGCACAAAAATAATATATGAGAACCAGTTAGTGCAGTGCTTAAGGTGCCAGGCTAGAAACCAGGAGATTATGAGTTCTAGTTCTTAGGCTTAAAAAAATGTGTCATTTTTTTTCAACCCTAGAAGAGGGCAAAGCAAGCCATATCTGAAAAAAATGCCAAGGAAATAACAGAGAGTAGTCCAATTAGACATCAGGACTCAACACTGACTTGAAGATTCTCCCTACTCAGAACAAATGTTTTCAGTGGTCCATTAAAGCAGTTGAACAATGTGCCATTATCTTCTTCTTGAACCAATAATTGAAATATTTTCTTTCCATGTAATCTAATTAGCTTAAGTTTGTAGTATTTAAGCACATAACTTTACTGACAATTCCCTTGTAGGCAAATCTGCGATAAGATGCTGATTATGTAGGCTGGCATTCTCTGGTGCTAGGAACAGGGGTGACATGATAGCAGTGTTTCAATATTTGAATGGCTCCCACAGAGAAGAGGGGATCAACCTACTATATTTTCCAAAGCAACTGAAAGCAGGACAAAAAACAATGGATGGAAATTAATCAAGGATAGAACCAACCTAGAAATAAGGAGAAATTTTCTGACAGTTGGAACAATTAATCAATGGAATGGCTTGCCTTAAGAAGTTATGAGTGCCCCAACATGGGAGGTTTTTAAGAAGAGATTGGGCAGCCATTTATCTGGAATGGTATAGGTTTTCTGCTTGAGGAGAAAGTTATATTAGAAAACCTCCAAGGTCCCTTCCAACTCTGTTATTCTGTTGCTCTTTCTTAAGCCTTCTTTCTCCACTTGAGGCTATCTATATAAAGGAGTTATATTTTATTCTAGCCTTTCCCTTCTTTTTGCCTTGAAGCCCAGCCATGAGCACTTCAAAACCTTGTCCATATATTTTGGGGGAACCATATCCTTTCAGCAATTTATTTTATCCTCAACGAAGAATTGTATACATAGTTCCATTAACTAGCATAGCATAGCAGAATCAGATCCTATTTCTTTCTCCTTCAAACTATAGCATATTGCTTTTCTTCTACATTCTATTATTAGGAATTTTTCAGAAATACTTACCTACTGTAAATACTATTTCCCATCCTGTTTAAGTGGTGGCTAATACATGGAAGGAGAGAAAGAAAATTGTATGAAAACTTAGATTAGAATAATGGGTAAAATAAAATAAAATGAAATTTAACACGGAGAAATGTAAAATCCTACATCTAGCTAAGAAAAATGAAAAAAAGCATGTACAGAATGGGGGGGAGATCTGGCTCAAAAGTAGCATTTGGGTGCACTAGTGAATCACAAGTTCAACATATCGCAAGAGTATAATGCAACTGCAAAGAAGTCCTTCAGGGGAATCAAAAGAGGCATAGAGTCCAGGTTTCAAGAAGTAATGATCCTGCTCTACTCTGCCTTAGTTATTTGGAGTACTGCATTCAATGCTAAAGATTCCAATTTTTTTAAAAAAAGACATTGACAAACATGACAAACATGTCTAGAGAAAAACTATCTAGCTGGCCAAAGAATTGAAAACCAATTCCTACAAGGAAAACTTCAAAGACCTGCTTAGTTCACAGAAGAGAAGGTGAAGGGAGGACACAATAATTGTCTTCAAAAATCTGAAAGGTAGATATCAGGGCTCTGGCATCCACCCCCATTCAAATCATGAGTCTCTAGCCACATCTCTCAGAGTTTTAAAAAATCATTTATTAGGAGTGAACATGCCGGTGCCCCCTGGGTGCAGCCGACTCTGAGGCACATCATTCATTTCACCCTTGACCCTGGTCTTCCCCCACCCTCTGGATGTATATTCATCAATAGTCAATCATGCTCTCCAGTAATAATCTTGTGTGCCAGAAGCTTTGGCCACCTAGCAATTATCTATGACAGCATTTAAGGAATGCATTACTTCCCCCATCCCTTTCTGCTGACAACTCTAAAAGATCAGAGAAATATTTCTGAGTTGACAGTAGATACATTGTAGTGATTTGTTCCAGAGAGTATGGCTAGAACTAATGGGATGAAATTTCAAGAATGTAAATACAGATTAGACTTAAAAAAGAATTTGACAATAAGAACTATCAATCTTTAAATAGATTACTGTATGGAATAGTTTCTTCTCCTTCACTGGAGGTTTTCAGAGTCAGGATCAGGGATGCACAAATAGGGCCCCTTTTCAACCTAGGAACTTAAACTCCCAGAATTCCTGAGCCAGAAATTCTGGCAGTTGAAGTCCACAGTTTATAAACAGGCAATGGTTTCCCATCCCTAGTCTGGATAGTCATTTGTCGGGTATCTTACAGTGGTCCTGAATTGTGGAGGAGATCAGACTTGAGGCCTCTTAGATCACTTTCAATTCTATGATTTTATGATTTTAATCTTACATCATTTTTAGCTCTCAAGAATCAGTTAAATGAATGTGAACTGCAAACTTAAGCAATCAAATGAATCTAAGAGTCCAAAGAGAGAAAGATCTGAAAGATTATTATCTCAATTCATATTAAGATAATTCATATATTGTTGACCTGCATTCAATTCATATATAGTTGACCTGCATTCATTTTTTTCTCTTGAAACTGACCTGTGCACATCCTTTCATGTATAAATCCAAGGTTTATAAAATCAAAATGGAGAAAGAGCAGACACTGATCTGTGTCCTACCTGTACTTTGTACTAAAATAAAGAAAAGAGAACAGCTTTGATAGGGTTGAACTGATAGAGGTAATAATCATTTTCTAATTGAGCACAATATTGTCTCACTTGAATATGTTCATCCTAAAAACTAAATCATATTAAAGCCATGGACTTTCTGGACAGACAATTTTTAAGGGATGGATTCAGCTATGCACATTATTATTTCTATTGAACATAAACTTTTCTAAAAAGTATTTCTATATTATATCACGAAGGGACAGAAATCCAGGGCATTATCTATAACGTTAAGCAGGAAGGCAAGCTGTGATAATGGGCCCACAACAGCATGTGCCCAGAATAGTACAGAATTCTTGAGCGCTGTTGGGAGACCTTTTGAAGCAGTCCCCTAAATGAAGCAGCTCAGCAAAGCCAGACTGAAATGCATCATCCCTTTCATTACTTTTATGAAACCAAACTTAAATCCTTTTTGCAGAAAAAACGTGCAGACAAAATGAGAATACAAGAGTGGATTTTCAGCCAGCATGCTGATAGCTAATCCTTTCCCTGCATATACCATACACACCAAAGGTTTAAAACAAATGTTTCTTAACCCCATTAGGAGAGACTGAACTGACTAGAGTTGTTCTTAATGTCCTCCTGAAACATGGGACTTCTTTGCATAAAAGCCAGAAAGACACTTTGGAAAGCTCAAGGCAAACATGGAAAAAGAAAAAAAAGAAAGTAAGTGGAATTACTTCTGGGACATTATTTCCTGTCAGTGACTATTGAGGTTACTTGTTTCCAACATCAACAGCCTGGGGAAAGTACTTCATATTTGAAGAAACTTGCTCAAGGATAACAAAAACAATAACAAAATGAATGAAGAACTTTAGGAGAAAAGATACCACTAGGTATACCGTTTCAGATTGAGAGATATTTTCAAAACAGGATGACAGAATGTTCATAAATTCACTAAAGAATACCAGAATAACAGAGATGGAAGAGTCATTTAGTCCAACCCCTTAGTCAAGCAGGAGATCCTATACCATTACAGACAAATGGTTGTCTAGTTTAAAATTGTAAAAGCTTTTTAGGATACCCATTTGTTCTCAATTATTAAATTAAAATTAAAGTCATTAAAAGGAAAAGATAGATACTATGAGAAATTAATTAACAATATGTAGCCATCAACAAAACCCACCTGTCTCTCTCTAACCCTCAGTCACGTCTATGCCCTATAAGTTTGATATTTGTGTATTTTAACCCTATACCATCCCAGACCAATGGCTGTCCCATCTCTTCTTAAAAGGCTCCAGTGTTAGAGCACACACAGTGAGGCACAATGAGGCAAGTATTGATTAATTCTTCTAACTGTTAAGAAATTTGTCCTTAGTTCTAGGCTGGTTCTCTCCTTGATTAGTTTTTATCCATTGCTTCTTGTTCTGCCTTCAGGTGCTTTGGAGAATAGGTTGAACCCCCTCTTCAGCCTCTTAGACATTGGAACACTGCTATCCCATCACCCGCTAGTCCTTCTTTTCATTAAACTAGACATACTCAATTCCTGCAACTGCTCTTCATATGTTTTATCTCCTGTCTCCCAATCATCCTTTACAACTGAAGAAACTAGGATTGTTCCTTTTTAGTCCTTCTTGGCCCAGCAGATTTGGGCTCTACTGTCTCTTATCTGATTATTCCTTAGGCAGCACCTCTTTCCCTCTTCTCCAAGGTCATTCCAACATACCATTAGAGTAGCAACATTTAGAAATATCTGTGGCTCACAAGGATTACTGTGATTTATTCTTGTGTTTCTCCTTGCTCAATAGGAGGCACTCAGAGCCATTTTGAGTTAAGTGTTGTATAAAAGAAAATAAACTGCCAAACAAATTTCCCATGAAAAGATGCAAATGTTTAATCCTATAACCTTTCTTTCTCCATGCTTCCCACTGATTAAATACATGGCAGTGCTGTGCTGTATTGTACTGTGCTGTGCCTAGTGGCCTTGAAATTAAATAGCTGTGAGTGCTTATATAACTTCCAAGTCTGGCCAAGGAATTGGCAACTCTCACCCTCCTTCTTACAGTGTGTTTGGATTTTAAACTCAACTCTTTTCCTGAAATGCAGGTTGTGAGAAATTTCACTCTTTTCAGTTTTTTTTTTAAATCATAAAATCTGAATGTTGTTTCATGAAATTCATACTTGTAGGATTCTCCTGTGTTAGGTAAGCCTGTGATGATTCCAATTCAGAAGTCGACTGTGTAAATGTGCTCTAATAAAATCCAAGAAAATTAACAGTCAATGATTTACAGTAAATCCCTGGAGTACAGAAGGCTTGCCTGAGACAGGGAAAGCAAACACTTATGCGCTACATTATAATGATGGCTTATACTAATTAAATTGAAGAAGAAATGCTTAATTTATGCCTTGCCATCAAATGAATGGTGGGGGAACACCCTCTTGGTTCAAGCTTTGCCTTATTAAGAGGATTTACTCCTTATTATTGTAATAAAATCTATTTTTGAACGTAAGTAGAGAAAGCAAGGACTTTCAGTGTCTTGCCTCTTGTTGCTCTGCCATTTGGGATCTCAGCCTCAGTTCAATGTACTGTTTGCAATTAGGTTAATTAGAACATTATCTCAAAGTGCAGTGCTAGTCAGGAGTAAGGGGGAAAGAATATATTTTCACTGGTTACTGCTGCTTCCTAATAAATGATTTTTGGTTGAAAATTATTTTCCAATTATATTGAATGTCTATTTCTCTCAGGGATTGATGACATTTAAATATAAAGCAACTAAAAAACTGCACCAAAAACAGAAGTTGAACTCTTTCTCCACTCCTAAGACCAAAATAGATGGGAGGCAGAAAATCCATCACTGGGTTACTTGATGTATTTTTCCCACTGAAACGGACATTTTGATTTCATCAAGGGTAGCAGGAAATAGGGACATTTGAGCCCCTTTCCTGTCAAAACTGTCCTGATTTTAATGACTAGTCTCCTGGAAATTCAGTTGAAAAGGAAGGCAAGATTTGAAAAGGGAAAAATTCCATATACAGTACATATGCTTGTGTATGTGTGTGTATTTGGGAGCATATATGTTTGCATGTGTATGAGAGACAGTTTGGTGATTAAGGCATCAGGCTAGAAACTGGAAGACTATGAGCTCTTAGGCACAAAGTCAGTTGGGTGACCTCAAGCCAGTCACCATCTCTCAGCACTAGGAAGAAGGCAATGGCATACTACTTCTGAAAATTATTGCTAAGAAAACTGCCGAGAGTTGTCCAGGTATACANAGAGAGAGAGAGAGAGAGAGAAATACATGTATGCACAAATAAACACATATACATACATACGTACACTTTCCCACTAAGTCTGTTTGAATAGATGGGAGACTGGGAATGGATAGTGGAACTGATTCTGTTTAGGTGGTTGCTATTTCTCTGATTAAAATATAAGCCTCCACCAGCTGCTTTTAAAAGTGGGAAACTGGGGATTTCAGAAGATCCAATTATTTTCAACTGTTGTTTGTGTTATTGCTGCAAACAATCTGGCAATTTCCATTTGTAGGATCCTTATGAAAAATGAAATAACAGCATTGGAAAAGGACAATAACATCAGTTCTATGTTATTTAGTATTGGGGCTCAAAATGAGGCTTTCTTCCTCTTTGCCATAGTGAACAGGAACATATATTCAACTGTCCTAATATAATTCTACTATGAGTTTCTTCTACTAGAAATGGCAAGGGAGAGAAAGGGAAGAAAAAAAGGAGGGAGGGAGGGAGGGAAAGAGAGAGAAGGGGAAAAAAAAGATATTTTGATCTGCCAGACAAATTCAAGCACTAAAATGCTATTGACAACTATAAAACATGTATACAAAATGTTTTATGAGTTGACTGCCGGAATCCTGACAGCCACCCTCTTTTAAATTGTTTAAAATGTTGAAATACTTTTCCAGTTTATATAAATTCAAAAAGGGTATCAGAAAAAAATAACAATACGTTGTATATATAAGATATTTCACAGCACCCTAGGCTAAGCACGTAAGTTCAATGTTCAGTTAAAATATCATGGGCTAAATTTTGGCCAAGGGGATTTTGCAAATGCCATTTGGATTTTGGTTTCTAATTTTAGAAGAAATCTATTGCATAACTGACACTTTGAAAGAGCATTTCATTACTAAGTCATGTCTGTTTACCACTTACAACGCCGTAGAGTGAGTCCTAGATTTTAAGGGACATCAGAAAAACAGAAGAAAAAATTAAATTAGAACCAGATATAATAGGTATAGTAAGCATAAAGAGAAATAAAAAAAAATGATAGACATTTTCAAGTATTTTGAAAGTTTGCATAGGAGAAGGAGTAGAAGAACCTGGGGAGGGGGGAGTCAGCCTAGAATCCTTACATAGCCATAAACAAATTAAGTCTGCTTGTGGCTACAGAGGAATTTTAGGCTGATTCCTCTTTTAACTCTGCTCCCCAGTTTCTGCCACTGCTTCTCCTACAGTTTGGTTACCCCAATGTGGATTAAATTAGTTATATTGAGCTTGGTTTCTAGGCTTTCAGTTCTTGGCTTCAATTTTCCTTGTGAAAGATGCCCAAAGTGGAATACCACTGCCTTGACTGCCTATTTGCTTAACCTACTTCCTTCCATCTATAATGACATAATCTAAAGGAAATAAAACTAGCAAATTCTGTCAGGTAGAGAAGAACTGTGTGAAAGGCTTTATTTGAAACTTTTCTCTCTTTTAAGCAAAGGCCTGAATGGACATATTTTGCTTAATAAGTAACATTTTATTATTTTGTGCAAAGTACAAGCAAAGGCTTGCAATCTTTGTAATTCAATAATCCATGTGATAAGAAGAGGGCAAAATGATGTACACAGGTAAATTTACGATTTTACTTCTTTAATTTCCTTTCCTACATCTTTTTCTTTCTCCCAAAACATAGAAGAATCCATGATTTTAAAGTGAGATTTGGTTCCTAAATTTCGATCATGTCTGTATTATACCTGTGATGATCCCCCTTCTTGTTAAGTAGCCTCCAATTCATACATTTGTTTTAGGCCACAATGTTGGAAAAGAAATAAATTAAACACAGCAGAATCCCTGTCTTCATGGGAGTCACTTAGGAGGATGCACTTGTTTTCTGGGTCTTGAGGAAGGAAGAGAATCAGGCGATGTATGAATTCGGAAAAAGGATTTTTCTATTTCCTGTACCTATTTCCTGTATTCTTACTCATGTTTATGCTTAAACCTATTATCTTGTAAGCAATTGACAAATCAAATAAATAAAATAAAATTAATTAATTAAAAAATTGTTATGGGCATTGATACAGAAAAGGGGCAGAATGTCCCACTTGGTTTTGAGAAAAATTGGAGCTGCCAATCTGTATAACTAAAGATAGCATTTTTATCACTATGGTGCAATTTGAAGGTATATCCCAAAGGTGGTTTTTCAGGAGGCAACTGGACTTTCTTGTTTTTTCTTTTGAAGACGTTTTGCTTCTCATCCAAGAACCTTCTTCAGCTTTGATGTGATAGTGGGGAATGGAAGGATTTATATTCCTTGCAGATAGCTGGTAATCTGAGTGTGATGACCCGGGGTGTGGCACAAAGACAACACAGTCAAATAAGCAAGAAATGTCCCTTTAATACCTCCAACTTTGCCCTCAATGTCCAGGTTACCTTCAGCTAGAGAAAAAAACTCTCCCAAGAACAGTCTTTAAGTGGAGGAAATTCAGTCTGAAAACAAAGTACATACAAACTGTAAAGAAAAATCCACACAAACCATGCTGCAGTAATTAACTGGACAGGGCAGGATAAGGAACTTCAAAGACTTCAAAGGCCAGCAAAACACACACAATTGGGAAGATGCCAGGAACCCAACTAAGCCCCAACCATAAAAAATAACTCACAATTTGCTTTTGTGCAAACTCCCTTTTTAAATACTGTGTTCCCAGCTGCAGCTAATGAA
>AZIM01002583.1:64216-76936 GCA_000516915.1 Ophiophagus hannah
TATCCTATCCTATCCTATCCTATCCTATACTATACTATACTATACTATACTATACTATACTATACTATATATATCCAGTCTTTTATATAATATTCCCTTTCTGTAAAGTTCTGCATGTATATGACATCTCCAATCTTTTAGCTTATAACACTTATTGGTTGCTCCTAAAATATATAGATTTGAAAGAAAACCTTGTCTTTATTCTAGAGAAATATTAATTTTCCTGATTAGGTATAGGAGAATATGGAGGTAATCTCAAGGAAGAAATGTGAATATATAAGCACCAGCTCAGCCCTAAGAAGAGTAAGAAAGAAAATAAAGATTGCCCCACCTTGAATCTCTTATACAAAAATGAGGATAGAAAGATTCTGTTGTTATATACCACAACCATACCATTTCTATAATCTTTCTAGAGTCTGTTTCCTTAAATGGACACTGAAATAATATTTCCACCATATTTCAGTGTTACCAATATCTATACATTGTGGAAGAATACTGAGATGACCTTGGAGATAATATGCAGAAACTGTTGCAAAAATATTAACTGAGTCCAGTAAAAGGTGTGAGAAAGAAACTCAAGACTGCATCACCTTAACTTTCTTTAATATAAGAGGAAGGGAAGAAGAAATGTTGACATGCTTTCAAAGTTCTGTTGTTGTAGATTATATCAATAAAGTAAAGATCTAGAATTTCTTCTGGTGTCCATTGCCAATTTGGCCTACTTAAAAGAACTGGTGAAGTCTACATGTGAGTTAATAAATGTTCTATATAAATATGTCTAGTTCTTTTTCTTTTTCTGTAAGTGGCTATAAAATGATGTAAAATTGCATAGCTCTAATCTAATGTATTTGTTAGAGGAGGTGTAAATTTTATATAAAACCAAGAACATAAATTAAAAATAATTAAAATTATTGATTAAGCTCATTTTCCACTTGCTATATATCCCAGGAGAAACAAAAGATTAAATGTACTCTTGTGCTTATGCTTTCCTTTATGCCAACCATAAGCATCTGGAGAGCCAATATGAGAACAGAATGTTGATCTAAATTAAATGCTGTCAGATGCTTTACTAAAAGCACAGAGGGATCAAGCCAGATAGAAGGTATTAGAAGGGAATTGTGTTCTCACTTGCTTGAATACAAATGCAGCTTTTGATGTGATCTGGAACCTGTTTACTGAGGATAAAATAAGAGGGAGCAGTATTTAACATAGATATCTAATCCATTACCATCTTCTAATCTCTTACCTATTCAGAAGATCTTAAATACCTGGTTAGTACAGTACTAATTAAGATACTCTGTGTAAGATCCTGTAAATGAACAGTGGAAAAATGAATCACCTTATTAGTTCCCTCTTAAGTCTGCAAACTTTTATCAATTAAATGGCTGAATAGGAGCATGTTGCAGTGAAACGTATTTTGTTTTGTTAGATATTAATTGTAGCACAGGTATTCTAAAAACTAAGTGTGAATCACAGCTTGTATGAAAGACAAGGCACATTTTTGGGTAACTGGGACTATGAGTTTAAAGGTAAACACCAGCAACTTGAAGTGAAACAAGAAATGGATTGAAAACCTGTGCAGCTGAAAAACCACTGGCATACTATTATAATCTAAATAATTGTAATTCATTTTGAAGCAGTTATAATTTCCAGACCATTTTCCAAAATACCACATACAAATGCAGTCTGAGAGAAGTGGACAGAACCTGGGTCAACTGTATCCATCAAAGTCTAATTTGCAGCTGTAGTTCATCTGATAACAATAGAAGTCAACTTATCAATAGTAGATCCAAAAGTGTACCCAGACTGTACCTTGACCTTTTAGTTCAGTGTATGCTGGCTGGGCGATTTTTGGAATTGAAAGTCACACATCTTAAAGTTCCAAGTTTGAAAAACACTGTTTTAGATGGAATTATTTCTTGAACACTTTCAGCAATAGTTCTCAATGCCATTCAGGATTATCTGTTTTTTAATGAATGGTGCTGGGAACTATTGCAGTTGAAGAATGAGATAGTGTTTTGAATTGATGAATTAATGTCCACTCCTAGCATGTGTATCCCTGCCTTTAGATTAATTTTCAGTTTACAAAACATCTTCTTATATGTTGGCACCCATATTTTCAAAAACAGGAAAAGCCAAGTTTTATTTGCATCCTGTTAGCTTCTCAGACAAGTTTATAACATAAGGTGAGCTATACAACATCCATCCTAGTGATGTTGATTCTTCATCCTATGATAGACATGGCACTTTTTGGTAAATTTCCTTTTTCTTTCAGTACTAAAAGAAATAATCTATTTTCATTCCAATTTTCCTCTGTAATCTTTAACTAGTCCTTATTGAAAGAAATTGTCCCAAAGGTAATTTTTCAGGAGGCAACTGGAATTTCTCATTTTCCTTTGAAGATGTTTCACTTCTCATCCAAGAAACTTCTTCAACTGTGACTGGATAGTGGGGAATGGAAAGATTTAAATTACTTGCAGACAACTGGTCATTTGCATTCTTTTAGAAAGTAATTGAGGCCACTTGGAGGTTTATCTGTGTCATCAGGGTCACCTGAGTGGTGCAAATTGTGCAGTCTTCTTGGAACTGTGGAAAGGACTGTTTTGCAATTTGGAGATAGATGATGCTGTACCCCTCCTCCTCTTTAAGAGAGGGCTGTTCAATGTTGACAAAGATGGCCTCTTTAACCCCCCTTTCAATCCAGTGGCCTTCTCTGTCCAAAATATGGACTTTGTTATCTTCACAGTGGCCTGTGTCTTTTAAATGCAGATGGATGGCTGAATCTAGTCCTGATGTATTTGTTCTCCTATGTTGTGCCATGCGTTTATGAAGTGGTTGTTTCAAACCCAAGAGTACATTAAGGCAGTGCCTTCTTAGCTGTAAGAAGACTAGTGTCTTCCTAGCTGCAAGATGTTTTCTGCCCTGTGCCCCTTTACTGTTGAACATAGGTGCAGGTGTTGGGGATGAGTCTGTGTTGTCTGCACCTAAAACTGGAGTGCAAATGGTTCCTGTACTTTGCAATTTTTCTGGAAATCCATTCACACTCCTATACCATTCTTCTCAAAGCGCATAGTTAAAAGTCTAGACAAAAACATTTTAGCTATGCATTTTGGGATTAACACCCTTTTACAAATGCTGAATAATAATTTAAAAATGTCCGATATTGTTTCCTAACTTCAAATGTACATGTACATGCTACTGCTTTATTTATCTGCTCCAATTCCAAGCAAACGTGCAGAATCATTCTTTCTGAGCAGATACTTTCAGATATATAAATGATAATAATGGTAATATCATTAATCTTTATGATCATTATTGATTTTAGGAGTCATTTGTAAGCCCACTTTTGGATCCTAATTGCTGTAACTTGTAGTTCATAAGATACCCTAACAACAAAGAGTGCATTACACATTGTGTTTACCAAGGATTAGAAGGTAACCCATACAAATAATACAATTTGAATGCTTGCATCAGATATTAAGTCACATATACACTGTATAATGGTACTATTTGCATGATGATACCACCATGTGCATGTTGCCATTTTTTGCATCACTATTATTTGTGTCAGATACTAGTGGCATTCCAGTAATTTTGATTGATTTGATTTGATTGACCCCTTCAAGTTGGTGTTGACACTGAGCAATGCCATAAATTGTCTTCCTTCAGGATGAGCTGACCAACCTGAAATTTCAGGTATTCCATCATAAAGATACAAAATACAGAACTCTCAGAATGCATAGTATACAGTTAGATTCTCAACTATGACAACTTTAAGATAGGTGGACTTCAATTTCCCTAACTGTCTGATGAATTCTGGGAGTTGAAGTCCACCTATCTTAAAGTTGCCAAAGTTGAAAAACATATAGATTAAAATATATGATTAAATTGTAATCCCTCGTCATCATCTTCTTGAAATAGAATCTTCTTCAATTACAGTTTCTGCTAATCAGTATCTCTATTGGTACAATTAACTTACTGCAAGTCCTAAATATAGTTTTTACAAAGTAATATTCCCCCTGGATAACTCCAGAGAAGGGCATTTATTAGAGTGATCCAAATATTGCTTGTTCTATGATTTTAGTGAGGAGAGAGACATTATAAAGAGGTTCACTATATATTGAGATCAAAGAGGCAAGGATTTTTTTTCCAATACATTTTTTTAATATTTCTGGAACCAAACAATCTTATCAAGCACTCCATCAACAAACACTGCATTTTCCAAAAACCTTCTGGCAAGAAATTCATAAACCTAAGTATAGGAAAAAGGATGTTTGCATCTCTATCCTTTTCTTGGCCGCAATATGTTTAATTTTACTCTTCACTGCAAGCAATGAGGAGGAACTTATTATATTAGACTTGTGCTGAAATTGATATTTTGAGTCTTTCAGCAGTGTCAATATTTATCCTGATCTTCCAAAGCCCTACCATAAATTTCCCCCTTTCCCTTTCTTTGGTGTTGAACTTCTGACATCAGAGAAAAGAACTGCATAAAAATCTGTGAGAGATGAAGTGGAAATCTAATCTTGGACTTATTCTCCTAAAGGCAGAATCCTTCTAATCTAAAAAGAAACAGTTAGAGAGCCTAGAGAATTCCTCACAGAGTCTTTTCTTTTGCAAAGAAAACCAACCTTTGTTTTTATTAAACTATAATGCTCTTTATATTAGTTACACCATGGAGCACTAGGTGCAAATCTAGTGCCATTTTTAAAATTTATATTGATTTGGAGATAAAACAAATAATGTTCTTGTTCCCATGTGAGAAGTTGCTCACATGAGATCAAATAGTTTTAAACTGAATATCCATTCCAATACATTTTGCTTATAAGACTTTGCAATACACTAAAAGTTTTTGGAAGAGAGAGAGAGAAAAGGGAAGAAAGAGTAAAAGGAAGAAGAAAGGAAGGAAGGAAGGAAGGAAGGTTAAACCCAGCGCAAAGTTCACAAAAGGATGCCACAGGTAAGTCCTAAATATAAGCAGTGCTTCTCACAAAATGGATAACTTAGTATTACCAACTTTACAACAGCTTCACACATTCATAGCAAGTTTTCTTTCAGATGAGTGGTTTCTTTACAGCTGTATGTATTTGAATTTCATAGTCAGTGAACATTGCTGGTATTTGAATCAGAGAGCCAAGCAAATAGTATAGAGAAAATGAACCTGAGATAAGTGACTCTTTTTTTCTTTCTGCTTTCTGTGCTCTAATTTGGAGGATCCTTTGAAAAGAGTAATATGTACCTCAGAGAGTCTTAGAAATATAGTTCCATTATAGTACGCACAAAGTGATAATATAACTTGGTGGCATTTGCCTCATTATCACTTATCAATCAAGAAAATGGCAATCATTTTCATTTCCTCACCAGTTGCCCACCAAAGGATTAAAAACTGTTTTTAATTAACTCAGTTGTAGGATACCAATTTACCTCAAGCTCGCTTGATAGACCAAACATCCTGCAGCTGCCAGAAAAATAAAAAGCACAAAAATATTTCCCTCTGTTTCTTTTTAAGTTAGTTTCTTTGCAAAGGCATGATTTAAAATTTGTCTATTTTCAATGTTTCATAGATATACAGACCTGCGTGTTTAAATGTGGCCAACTGCATATTATGTTTTGGAGCTCAAATTTGTCCCAAATAATTAGCTCAAGGCAGCTGGCTCAGATGGAAATTTTGTTATAAGTTATAAAACATGCTATGGACAAAGCATGTACAGTATTCAAAACAGAGGGGGTTTTGGGGGGGCGGGGGGCAGAAAGACAGAAACATCCAATTTCATATTGCAGATTTTTTTTCCTATTATTATGAAATGAAATCTCTCATATATACACTGTATATGTATATAATAGAACTCAGGCACCAGGAAAGGGGGGTTATGTGTATGTTATCTCATGCAACTCTCCCTGTCTCCCCCTCCTTCTGTCACACATACATACATATGCCTTTTAAAAGAAGCCTGGTTTTCCAACAGCAATTCTATCAATAGGCATATCAAACTACCACCCTTCTACCAAGCACTGAGACACCAGGAAAGACCCTGCAGGAGGAGCAGAGACCACTTCCCATTGGGGAGCAGGGACCGATGGCAAACCCCCCCATCCCTGGGCTCATCCTATGAAGGCACAGCCAGGCCTGTCCAAATACAGAGGAGCTCGGCAGAGCTGCCTCAAGTTATAGCAGACAGGAATAATGAAGAATGAGCTGGGACAACTACAAGGTCACAAGCAAAGCAACGAATTGCAATAGCTGGCATGTTAACATCATCTCCTAGAGATAAGCATTCTGGGCTGGGTTGGGCATGGGAGAAAGCAACAACAAGAGATAAGCCTGCTTTGACCAACATGAAGGAAGCAAAAACAACAGAGCTAATTACGGATGGGAGGCAGTTGAGAGGGCCTATTACCATGCAAGGGCTAAATTGATTAATGATATATAAAGGTAAAGATCTGTATAATGGTAGCTTAATATTCTGATGATGTCAGCAGAGGCTGACGAAAGCTTAGTAAGTACACTAAATGTAATTTTAAGTTACTGAGATTGCAGGATGTCTGTTTTTTCTTTTACAAGTATACCTGGAACTCATATTTTTAGAATAGTTTGTAATACATATGTATGTATATTTCTGTGTTCTTCTCTGTCTCTCTGTGTGTAAGGGGGAAACAGGGACAGTTGCATGAGATAAATATACACATAACCAGTGCCTGGCTTCTATTTTTTCAGCTTATTTAGCATGAATTGGAAAAGATTTTGGAACAGAACAAAGACATGAAATGGCATTCATTGGATTTTCCAGAGCAATTAATTGCATTAATTGGTTTGGATATACTGATAGGAAAGCATCTGCAAACAATATACCATGTGTCCTTCTTTCCTTCTTTCCAAAATATAATGGCTTCGTTTAGATAAACATACCTGAAAATCAAACCAAGATAGACAATGTGATTTAAATGTATGTACACACCCTACCCCACCATCCATCCCCACATACATATTTCAAGAAAATGCCCAGGTTCCCACAATAAATTCAGCTCTTGTCTCAGTACTACTCAACTTCATTGTATCCTTGTCTAGCAAACTGAAGGATCCGATAAATGAGAATATTTGTAGCTCAGGGTTGAGATGAGAGGTCCTTGGTGCTCTCTCAACTTGGTTGTTTCCCTGCAGAAACAGTGTCAAGCTGGAATATTTGTGTCTGATAAAATTTTGTCTGATTGCATTTTATTTGACTGTGAAGTACTTTGAAGGGAATCTTGCTTTGACTGCCTTGATTAAGATACTCCTTCAAATGTGCTTTGCAAACCACATAGACCTACATTTAATATACAAAACTAAAACTGTAGAAATGTACATCATCATTTGTGCATAATTCCACATCAAATTCAGTCTTTCCATTTCTAAAATAATACTACTTACACTGCCTTGTATTCTTCCTTAGATATCCTTACCCTTTCCTATAAATAATCCCTGTATTGTTTTGATTTTAAAAAGCTCTGTGTTTATCTGCATTAGGTTTTTTAATGTCTCCTTTTTTCCCCTTTTGATAGGAATTGTTTGCAATTTGAGATTGTGGCTTCAGTATTTTGCAGGATTTATGTTTCTTCCTAGCTTTGAGGATTTCAAAACACTGGATCAAACATATCTTTTGAATGTATATATAATATATTATAACTCAAATATAGAAATTGGGCTGTTTTCCTCCTACCCTTGATACTAAAAACCATAATGTCATCATTTTCTTTGAAGTTTTTTTTCATACTACCTTCACTTTGTTCACCAATTTATTCCTATTGATAAAGATTAAATTCTAAACAGCAATCCTCTTTTCTTCTTCTCTCCTTTGAAACTTAAATTATCAGCAAGATAGGAGAAGAACTAGATTTCCAGATATTAAGGTAGCTGAAATATCTAATTGTCTCTCATGATAAACAGATTTGTACAATCTGTACTATTTGTATAATCTGTACTATTTCAAAGTCAACAATTTATTGCTCTCCCCCATTTACATATATTATTTATTTATTTATTTATTAGANGCTCACACATAAAAACAATATAAATACAATAAATATGTAAAAAACAATTAAATATTTAACAAGTCTAAATACAAATTTAAAACTAGGTTAAAAACTAAAAACTCTTCCAATTTCAGTCCAGGCCGGCCTGCTGAAATAACCGAGAATCTCCTTCCCCATTCAATAAATGTCTGTGCATAACTTTAGAGGTGCAACCAGCATTGAAATTTCTGAAAAGTATGTATTTTTTTCTTTATAAACACTACTTTATATGAAAACATAAGATCTACAAATTTATCCAGATTTTAATCAAGGAATACAACTCATATACCAGTTCCTCTAATATTTCCTTGTCTATTGTTCTGTATCTATGTTTATATTGATGTACACAGATATTGTAACCTTCCATAATTGTAGGAGAGCCAGATTTAAGTAAATTCCCCTACCCCATCAAAAGCTGATTGTTTGTATTGTGGTCTCCATGAAAACATTGAGATTTTATTATGTTTATTTTTGCATTCATCCTAGGTTTTCACATCAAGCCCTTCACAAATCTTCTAGCTACCCTATATTAACTGTATTAATGATTCTATTAGTGTCTGTTAACAGTGATAACTTTTCTCCCCTCCCCCAACATTAGCAAAGACAACATTAATTATAAGCTTCAAAGTGTTAATATCTGTCAGGTATAAGTAAAGTGTCAACCTGAGATTTCAGCTATTAAGATTCTTCCAGAGTCTGAAAAAATATTGATGTCTTTATTGCAAAAGACTAAATTGCAGAGCCCCCACCTCCTCCTAATTTTTGACACCATTTGGTATTATAGCATTGTAATATGAATTATGAAGTAGAAATTTGATATAGTAGCTCTGGGTATCTGTCACATTCAACAAGCACTGAAGTCCAAGTGGGTATACAATGTGAGATGCAGGTACTAAGTATAATATTGGTTGTTTTACCAGTTATAGATGGATGGATAGCTAGATGACTAGATTCCAAATGTATTTCTTCCTATCCCTATTTGAAGAAACAGAGAGGTGTTTAGAAGAAGTTCAGAATTTGTTTTCCAAAGACACTTGCTTTCATTTGAACAAAGGAAAACAAATTTCTAGGGTTTTTTTAAACTGCTGGAAATGTATTTTTTTTGAACTATGTAGTTAAAATCTGCTTGCAATGTCAAAACCCATAAGGAGTTGAAAAAGATTTATAGGTAGTCCTCACTTAACAGCTGGTTGCTTAATGACCATGTGAAGCTACAACAGACCTTCATAGAGTTACTTATGACCTAGTTCCTGAGTTCTGACAGCTCCATTCCCCCCCAGTCATGTGACTTTGAGATGCTGCAATTACCCAAAATAAAAAAAAAGAAACTGGGTTTGATTAATGACTGTACTGATCCATTAACAACTGCAGTGTTCTCTTAATGACTATAACCATAGGCAGGGGTAGGGCCTTCTCTGTGGCAGCACCCACCCTGTGGAACCAATTTCCCCTAGGGCTCTGGTTAGCCCCGGACCTCCGTTCCTTCCGCCACGACCTGAAGACCTGTTTTTTTCAGCAAGCTGGCCTGGACTGTGGTGAAGTGGGATGGGTTTTGACTGTTTTAAATTTTATCAGTTAGATCTTATTGGGCTTGGGTTTAATCGTATTGTGTACTTTTTATACTGTGAGCCGCCCTGAGTCCCTTGGNATAATAATAATAATAATAATAATAAGTCATAAAATTGGGCATGGTCGTATGGTGAACCATTTAACAACTGCAAGAACTTATGAGTGTAATTCTAGCCCTCAGTTATGGCCATAAAATGAGGACTACCTTTACAGTGATTGGGAGGGAATCTCTTCAGCTGCATTTACAAATGTTTAGCTGGGTCAGATAAAAAGACCTAGTGCATGTATTCATATAACATGCTACACCTATTATTGAATTGTGATTCAAGGTACTGTACAAACAAGTTAATTTAAAAATCCCTATTAAGAATGTTTTGTCAACACAACCATTTAATTAAAAAAAACTATTAAAATATGTGCATTTTCTTTCCTGAATGCAATGTGATGATATAAGGTACCAACCCATTCACACATGAGCTGCAGTCTCTATTAAAACTATGAGGTTTATACCTGATGTCCCTGCCCGCTGCCCCCCATTGTGAACTGCTAAAAGTGCCCTTCTAAGAAAACATTCATAGCAAGCTGAATTGACTCTGTGGTAACAGGGAGAAGAATCAGTCAGAGATCAGTGGCCCAGTAAACCAAATTGTTTATATTCACTGACCCTGTCTCAGAGATAACAACTCTGTCATGCTGACCTAGCAAGAAGGGGTAAATAATGAAAAGGTCACCCACGCTGTAATGTTGAAAAAGGTATTGGGGTCTGCCTCTTCCTTTGTCTTGCTTTTCAAGTGTAATAGGCCAAAGGTAAATAAATAACTTGTGGTTCTGATTTGGCTCAGGGCTCCTCCTTACTGGGACCTATCACAGATTGCATTGTAACTATTTTGTCTCTGATATTTTCTTGATCTGTTGTTACCTTTTAAATTGCATCCATTTTCACTCAGAAGCTAAATCAGGCATTAGCTTTAAATACCAGGGCAAGATGGCCAAGGGTTACATGTTGTTCTTGTTTTTGAATAGATACTAATGATAGTGGGTTACTTCTGCCATTCAAAGAAAGAGGGAACTCTAATTGTGATTCAATGTACTGTACAAACATTAAAAAGTATTTATTATTTTAGAGCTGTCTTTGTTTTTGTTTGTTTGTTTGTTTTCTGCTGATAATGGGATAAAACGGTATGGCTTATTTGCTTTGCCTATTACCAAGAGGGGGTTATCAGATAAACAGTTTTATATTTGTTAATTGAGGGGAAGTGAAGAGATTATGAAACTGTTTATAACTGTGATGAAGTTGTGAGGATTTTTTATTTTTTTGCACTTCGTTTTACTTATATTGTTTTCCCCCCAAAATTAATACTATTATTATTAAAAATGTTTTTTAATAAATTTGTAAATGGAGAAAGTGGAGAGCATAAATTTGAAAGCTAAAAATATCAAAGAAAAAACATAATTGGTGGAATTTAGAAAACAAGAAGATAAGTATAACAGAAGATGGACTGTGTCATTAAAACTACAGAAAGACAGAATGCACTAACATCTTAGGGCCAAGAGAAAGTGAATAAGGAATAAAAAAGATAAGTCTATCTTTTACCTTTAGCTTTATAATTGATTTACTTTAACTTTTGGATTATAAATTTAAAAAGTGGTAGTCATCAAATAAATTACAAGTCAGAGTGAAGGAAGAAGGGAATCAGTAGACCAAAGGACAGAAAATGCAATTACTCCAAAAATATTACCAAAATTGTTTGAAGAAATGGGACAGCATGTAACTAATTATGTCAAATCTGTTGAAAGTTAACTGGTTGCATATGAAGAGAGAAAGAACATTGGTCTGTAAAATTGAAAGATGAGATGAACGAAGAAGCTACCAAAAATAATAATAATGAAGAATCTATAGGATCTATAGTTAACTTATCTTACAGGATAAATTAAATTAATGACAAAGTGGAACCTTTAGAAGATAAAACAGAAATCATAAACAGAGTGATGGAAAAAGACTTGGAAAATCTGCCATTGTTGGAATTGAGAGAAAAAGAATCGTGCTTAAGATTTGGAGTAATTCCAGAATATCGAAGAAAAGACACTACAGAGAAGATATGTGTAGCAGATCATGAATTCCCCATGACCAAGAACTACCCAAGGGATAGCTAGCTCACTCCTGAAAATGCTTTCTGAACTACAATAATATTCCATGATATGAATAATTAAACCTGGTCACAATCAAACATTTTTAGGAATTAGAAGAACATATTGTGTTCAACACATTTAGAATATAAATGTGTGCTGCTTTTTCTCATTCTCTTTTCTATATTAGAAGCAAAAAGATGCAGTTACTTGTGGTAGTTACTTGTGATAACTATCTGACTATTGGAAAATATTTCTACTAACGTTAGTTGGGAAAGTTGTGTTGGCCAGTGATACATGCCTCTAATTAGTTGGGCTGAAATTGAGAAATATACTAAAGGGACAATGAAGAAAAATACTTCCATAAGGCCATGGCTGTATTAACAGCTATTGGAATAATTCTATTCAGCATCAACATATTTAATTAATTTAAATTGTTTTAATTGCTTTTAATTTGTTTCTACATTTTATGATGCACATCACTTAGAGTCATTGGTTGAGATGGGCAGCTAGATAAATCAAATCAATAAATAATAGATTGGGTTCAAGTTGTAATACAATAAACATATGCCTTTGTTTGATTGTATGCCCTTTCCCCTATTTTACACAATGTATTTGCTATGTGATATTTTCAAGTAGAATGACCTAGGAGCATGCCTCTAGGAACATGCCCTATGACTGGCTCAGACCCATATCTGAAGAGTTGCAACAAAGGACAAATTGGTCATGTGATGTCTCCTTTGTGTCAATGTACCTTAGAGTCAATGTATAAAATACAATGAACAATTACTTTTTGTGATTTGGAAACACTGGTTTTGTTATGGTAGCCTAAAATAGTATTTGCCCTTTAAAAGCAAAAGATGACTCGTGGTAAGCTTGTGGTGAACTATGTATACCATTCCCAAACTCTCCCAAAGGTGCTTTTTCAGGAAGCAACTGGGCTTTGTTTTTTTTTTTTTCTTTTGAAGACATTTC
>AZIM01002584.1:5248-22693 GCA_000516915.1 Ophiophagus hannah
TTAAGAAATTTGAATCCCACCCCTGGAGAGTGGGTATCTTCTCCACAAAATGAGATGAAAAGTAACATCAAGGGTAGTAGAAGAGTTCAAGAGAATACAAAAACATGGCTTTGAAAAGCTAGATGAAACTGTGATGTTGACTGAACTGAACCTTTTGCTACCCATGAATAATTTAGTGCTAAATGATATGTTTTTATTAAGGACTTTACTGGAAAACTTTAAAGGCTTGTTCTGAGTAAATACTCAGCAGGCAGAGAAGGATAAAGGTTACTGTGAGTAAGTTCCCTCTGTCCTTTCTTTTTTTACCCAAAAGTTTTATTTCTTAAAACTTCCAAAAGCTATTCTCCCACAACATGAAATAAAAAGGACACAACTTATATTTATTCTCCAAGTCATAAGTATTAGCTCAAAATACTTGGCTTTTCATGATGTGTTCTTAAAGAATTCTGGATAATTTTTTAAATATTATATAGTTAAAAGTTAAAATACCCTTTTAACAAGTTAAAATAATCCAATGATTTTTTGTTCGCAAACTTTATGTTCAAAGGCTTGGTTTACATAAATTTACAAAGATAAAGATACCACAATTTTCATTACAAAAAATGTGATTATGTGCCCAATGTTGACTCTTCCTGTCTCCATGGATAGATTTTCTCCATGATACAGAAAACTAAACACTAAATAGCAGTAAAATCATACTGCTAAGGTAACTTTTTATTTATTTATTTTTCTATGGCTACCCACATCAACCAAATGACACTTTTTAATTTACACCAGCTAATACTAGCTTTTATTTTTTAATGAATTTAGTCATTCAGGTGTTTTTGAAGATTTTACTGCAATTTATCAATGTTTCAATCTAAATAATTAAACTGCTTTTTAAATTGTATATATATATATACATATATATATGAAATAATTTCACTCCTGTATATGCATAAGAGGCTCAAAATTTATATGCTCATGCTGAATAAAAATTATGATCAATATCTTGCTAGGAAGAAAAAAGCACAAAAACTATTTTGAAAAAAAACAGCACGAAAGATACTCATGTCTTTCTAATATGGTTTCCAGCTTTAAAAGAAGATACACTGTAACATTTTTGCTCTCTTTGGATAAAGAAATAAACTGCCATCTAGTGGTTCAGATGCAATTTTTTTCAAATTTTAGGTATATACAAAATAATAAGTTAATTTTACTTATTCAATAAACCATGATCAATTGAACCGTGATTTAGTGGTCATTATGGTCATTATGGTCAAAATATAATATCAGTATTTTATTTGTCACAATAAGAGACAGGGAAAAATGTTAGAGGAGATTAAGGTTCTCACAGATATCATGGAAAGCAGATTTTCCAGCTAACAATAGCATCACTCTCATACTAGTTTTTTGACCACGTATTCCAGAAAAGTTTCTCACAACTTTCTAAAAATGTTATTCCTCTGTAACTGAGAATTGGCCATTTGTCCAGTTGCAACCAAAAGCCAACATCAGCGCATACATAGTTATAGCATTTGTTCTGTCAGTTGCAAGCTAATTTCATCAAGATTTCTGATATTTTTGTCATTTCCATGGAAATGCTGGATTTGGTAAACAACTGTGGCTATCGTAAAAACACTCATAAAATCAAATGAAATCTTGTAGTGACTCACTTAAAACCATGACACAACCGAAAATCCAGTCCCAACTGTGATCATAAATTGAGGATTACCTGTATGAACAGCTTTCAACTTACATGCAATTTTGCCAAGACTGAGGTAAATATACATGATAAAAGTAACTGAGATTTCTAAACGTTGTGGCCTAACTATTTACTGGATACATGTTCTACAAAACAGTTCTCTTTTCCCTTTTCCTTTGATAACATTAGTTAATCAAAAATGTAATTTCTCAGCAAGTCGGAATCACAAAACATGACATAAATGAAGTGGCACAACACTGAAAAAATTGCTTCAGACTTTAATTGACGCTTTGAAGACTACATTACGTCCATAGAGTCACAATTTGAAAATCAGTCTTGAAGCAGATATATTGAAGAAGAATACAATGACTGAACACTAGGGGAAATGAATATGAACAATGTAAATACCTCCTGGTTATCCTTATTATGGGTTCCCCAGAAAATCTTGTTATAAAGGCTTTCCATTGAGTTGCTAGAATCTGAACGATCAAAACAGTGTCTATCCAAAACCTCCAAAGTGTGCAAAACACGGCTGATAGTAACCCCTGGATAAAGGAAAAACAGAAAAGAAAAAAAATGATGGTACATTCAGGTTGTGACATCAAAATTATTACAATTTGTTGAAAGAAAACTGGTATTGATTGGGAACTGCCCTGTGTGTTGTTTTATGGATCTCCACTCCACATAATTGTCTTATCACTAATCTCTTTCCCACAAGTCCTATCTCTGTCCTAAGAATTCTCTATCTCCTAATTAACTGCTATAGGGTTTTGAAATGTGTTGATAGCTATAAAGCTGTTAGTGTTTATTAGGCACGTAGTAAATCTATAAGGTAAGCTTCTCTAACCAGTGTCCAACAGATCTCTTGAGCTGTACATCCCAATCAGCATAGCCAAATAATAGGATTTGGAGTCTGAGATTCCTGAGTGGCACCATATTGGGGGAAGTTGCTATAGCTTACAAACCTTAAAAATGCTAAGAACATTAACTGAACATGAACACTGATAAAATTTTAAATGGCATTAATGACAAAAAATATTTGAGTGTGAGTGTCTATTCAGTTTAAGTGATAAAAACTTAGTTGATTGAGAAAATACATTTTCTCTGAATGTGCTTAAATGGAAAAGTTTTGTAGATTTAAAACATGACAGAAAATGTCAGCTATTTTCAAATTATATGTGAAAGTATCATGAGGCTCGATGGTGAAACATGGAACAAAAATCTCTTGGGAAAATGCATAAAACTATGGAACAATGGAACAAAATGAATCCTTCAAATAGTTTGCCTGCTTACCAGAGGAAACCATAACTTTTCAAAGGAAGAAAAAGAAAGATAAAGTGATAAGTTCCCAGACTTCTCTCCTCTTTTTCTCCTTAGGGACAGACTTTGATTCTTGAGATCTCAGGGGTACAAAAGTACATGCAGCTTCTTACTTACATCAAAGCAATCCTTCCAAAAATAACCTGGTCATAGTGTTCCAAAAAGAATCCCAAAATATGACAAAATAGTCAATAAGCATAATTTTTTGAAATATAGAAGGCCAGATGTTTACAGATGTTTTTTTTTTCTTTTTGGAAGACAGGCATTTTTTTCACTGATTTTTCAACACACACATAAGCAAAAATTACCACTTTTAAGCATCAAGCTCCCCCCACAAAAGAAGAAAAAAAGAAAGGTGGCCTTGAATGAAGCTCAACTCCTAAATGTGAATATGTATGTGTGTGTGCACGCACACAGTTTTGGCCTTGTCCTGAGATGTTTTCTTTCAACTTCCAAATCTATCCCATAGTTTTCCTGTGATCTCCAACAGTTTCTAACCAGAGGCATCTTATCTTCCAAACTCAGACAAAGAGCAGCTCTTGAGAAGCACCATACAAATTAGCACTGTTATTTTCCTCTTGGCAATGTGTTGCCAAGGAATGGGAAATAAATTATTTGGATTATATTGATGGTTCATCATAATAATGATGATTAGTTTGCACAAATAAATAACACAGTCTAATAAACTAAGTATTGATTCTAATTATTCAGAGCTAGAATAGTTGGAATCAGCATCTAGACTATTATAGTGTGATATTCAGATTCATGGAAATCTCACCGTAAATAGCTTGGATCCACACATATATTACACCACACACTGTGTAGAACTTCCCAAGTTGGGAAGAACTTGGTGTGTATGAAGGCCAACTTAAGCTAAAGAACTGGCAGCTGTTGATTTCGCCTTGTTCTGTATATAATAGTAATAATAACAGTAACTACATTATTTCTACTATTGCAATCACTGCTTATCTTTATTTATATATTAGAAAATTTATTTGCCTCCCATCTTGTATCCAATATCTCAGCATCTTTAGGTG
This sequence comes from Ophiophagus hannah, assembly GCA_000516915.1. Classification (NCBI taxonomy): domain Eukaryota; kingdom Metazoa; phylum Chordata; class Lepidosauria; order Squamata; family Elapidae; genus Ophiophagus; species Ophiophagus hannah. Next base: position 9,290 of record AZIM01002584.1, read on the forward strand.
GGATTATTTCAAACCCATGACAACATTTTCCAGAAATTTTAAAAACTGACATAAAAGTAGCAACAAATATTTTTGCACATGCTCCTTCCGTATCAGCTCATCTTCTACACTCAAGTGGACAATACCAATATATTTAGAATAAGGCTTTAATCCAAGACTAAAAAGCAATAAATGGTACCTAAAATGCAGTTATCACTTAGTTTTAAAAATCAATGAATTTCACTGGATGAAATACAAGTCCATAAAGCTTCATGGCTTTTACAATCCATTTTAGTGTCTACCTGCAGTTGATTCTTGGCACTTGTCAAATGACCACCGTACTTCGACAGCACGGCCCCTTTGTTTTATCTGCTGTTCTACTTCAAAAATCTTTGCACGAACCTGTAAAGAAAGCAACAATTGTATAATACATACATGCATAATGTACTACATATCACATAAATGTTAGGTACCTAGTGCTGGCTTTGCCAGAGCATGAGGATATATATTTTAATAAGTACAGATGAACCACAGGAAAACAGGAAAGCAATATACTCTTGTAAGTTACAAGAAAATAGTCCTTTGATCTGAAAAACCTTAACATTCATCTTCCTGAAAGTTTTAATGAAATTTGTTAGCACTTGAAAAATAAAACACACTTTGTTAACCAATCATTACTCCTCTGCTGTAAAGGAACAAAGGAAATCTATTTTCAACAGTTCAGGGAAAGAATGTGTTCCTGAATTCTGCTCAGAATTATGGACAGGATACTATTTATGTAGACAGAGCGGACTAATCATCTCAATATTCCGTACAGCTGCTCAATTTTTAAATCTTTTGAAATGTACAGTATTGTGCAATTATTACAATATTGCTGAAAATAGCATAAAATAAAAATCAAAGCAGTATGACTTGAAAGGCTGCATATTTTTTGGATATTTGAATATGAATATTATTCATTAATTACATTTATATTCTGCCTATTCTCTGGGAGTTCAAGGAGATGTATAAGATATCCGTTCATTTACCCTCAAAATAGCCTTCTTTTGAGGTAGGCTATGAGCTCTAAATGTTTGCCTCAGTGTAACTAACTATTAATGCACAACTAACTATTAATGTGGAAGTAAGTATTAATGTGGGGACCAGTGAAATAGTAACTGTTTTCAGCTCTGAGCAGGTAACCCAGGTTTAAATCCTCGCTCAGACAAGAAGTTTGCTGAAGCCTTGGGTTCACTCACTCACTTACTGAAGCTTACCTCAAACAATTCATGTTAAGGAGCTAAAATTAGGAGATCCATATGTAAGTCACTTATATTGGCTAATTGACAGGCCTTCTTCATAATCTGATGCAAAACTATGTTAATAATTCTTTTAATGTTTTTTTCTATTTGAAGAAGAACAAGTTAAATGTTAAATTTAATTTTTTTAAAAAACAGCCAAAATGCTTCCAACAGGAAAAAAAATGGTAAGGTACTGGTATCTAGCATATCGTTCAATTTTTCAGTCTCCATAAAAACTATTAAAACAAGAGTTTGATGGTGGTGGTGGTGATGTCATGGAGCTATTTCATTAAAATTGAATGAGCAAAAGTCCTTACTGCAATACATTCACTTTAATGGGGAATACAACTGCACTGATATTAAAGATGGTCCATATCTCTTGCAAATGGTTCGGCTTATGTGTAGTGTTTATTATTTTACAACTCTTGGCAATATTAAAAAGGGCAAAGAACTTGTATGGAACATTGGAACCATAATCAAAGCCATTTCATTGCATTTGAGACTCAGGATGTATGTACAACATTGGTGAAATGGTACCTTCACAGACTTGAAAGTTAAACAAGTTTATATGGTGTATTCTTTTACATGAATATTCCATCATTCTCAGAAAGTTCATTTCTAACACGTTTATCACACTCTTTTTTTCTACCTTTCTACATTCCCCTGAAGTAACCTCCTACCCCTTCTTCATATATAAATATATGAATTCTGAAATGAAGAAGCAGGAAAAGGTGATGCATGATTGGAGAGACAGCCACTGGCTGTAAAATGAAATTTTTAAAAGACAGAAATATGGAATTTTTTCAGTAGAATGGATTGTTCATATTTTGAAGTACAAGTAAAAACTACCTGCTGGTTGAATACAGAATTTCCTCCTGGCATTGGTAAACTGGATGGAGAAACTTGAAGTAAATCCAAAGGTGAGCCAGGATTTATGTTTTTACTTTCATTTGTAGAATAATTCCAGACCAAGGCACTTGGGCAACAGAGAGTTATAGTCTGAAGTAGAAAATAGAAGAATTTAAATGATGTAATTAGATTATTAAATTTTATAGAAAGCAGCAAAAAAAAGGGTTTTCTTCTTTTAAAAAGTGCACACAATAAAAAATGTCCTTATATGTATTTCATTATATTCATTAAAAATAGACTGGTTTAATATCATTGCAATTCAAGAAATAATACACATAACATATTTCAGTTCAAAATACAAGTGTGTAAAAGCTACTTTTAAAAGTTAAACATTTGCTGCTCTGAATTGTCAAACAGAAGCAAGCCATCAGAATGGATTTAAAAAATAAAAGAAAAAGAATAAAAGAAAATCATTATTTCCCACACACATCCCAAAAAACTAGAGCTTCTACTTGTTTTTGTATACCACTTTTACTCAAGATTTTTGTGAAGTAAATGAACAAACAAAAGTAGATGCTTAGTACTATTATCTTCATATACATTAGAAAAAGTCACTGTGAAAGGGCACAATCCTAAACCTTGTACTCCCATTTTATAGCTATTTGATTATTCTATACAGTCAGGAAGAAAAATGAAATGATATTTCTAGAAAATATCTTAGAAAGAAATGAATAATCACTTAAATATTTCTCAGGAAAAATCCTATTTAATCTCAATCTCTTCCTGATTAAATTTCAGATTTATCTGAGATATTTTTAATGCATACACAATTGCTTTCCATGAGGAGAGGGAGGGAAGAAGGGAGGGAGGAAGAAACAGAGAGAGATTTACAATGCAGTACTTATTCAACAGTAACATAGCCAATAAATGTTATTTCAGGATTTCCTCTCTGCTATGCACTTACCTGCAGCATACAGCTCAGGCCATAGACAAGAGGGCGGTGCTGGGGGCAGGAAAGAAAATCTGAACAGGCAAGCTGGGCAGGATTCACTACAGTACCAGTTGTCGAAGAGCTGGGAGCTGCCAAAGGAGGATTATTTGGTCCAATAATAATATGAGGCGAGTGGGCAGCTATGAGGTTAGTATTGTCACTTATCAACAAAGAGACACGTCTGGCACAGAAGTAAGCAAGGCGACGCGACAGGTAGGCTGACTGAACAAACTCTTCAGAATACTGAAAGATATTAATTTTTTAAAAAAAGTCATCATCAGAGTGTATATCAAAACTCCCCACCCAGTTGCTATTACTTTCTTTAGCATCCCCAAACATTCAAAGCTAAATCTTACACTAGTCTCTCACAATAGGAAGAGTTTGGTGCCAGATTTTTTTTCAATTACAACTTTTTAAACCCATCTTTCCTAAATCAGAGTTGGCAGCCACAGGACCTCAAGCACCTTTTACACGATTTCCTAGCCGACTTCTGCCCCAGATCATTCCCACCATGGACAGGCTCTGTGTTGTCTATTTTGTCTGGTTTAGGGAAAAAAAGATCTGATGCGTGATAAGGGGTAGATGAAAACCTTAACCTTCAGAAGAAAAAAAGCAAGATACTGACAACCAGTAGTGTGGTATGTAAACAAAGATTACAGGGTGAGTTCTAAAATAGATGTTTAAAATGTTAAATAGTATACAATCATGATTGGAGTCTTTTCAGTCAGTCTTATGATTTTCTATGCAGGAATATGTAAGCAATGTTTTAAATGGGCCACAAGTTGAATAAAATATCAAGATTTCCACACGCTTGCCTGAAATCTCACAAGATCTCTTGATGCAATTTGGGGATCACTGCCAGCTCTCTGTCAAGCCTCTAGTAGCTATGTGAATTGAAAGTGAATATTTGCAGACATGAATTTTACTGAGTTCTCTGTACCAAGACTTATTAAGGTAAAAGTTAGTACTGATACAACTCCAGAATTGAATGAGCTTAGTATAGAATCAACATATTTCCATGTCTATTAGGAATTTGAGACTTGAGATTTTCTTCAGTAGCCTTATAACTGTTAATTGCAACAGGAGGCAGACATTGTAGCTGTAACTGTAAGTTGGAAGCCATTCTTTCTTTATACATGTTATTTGATTTCTTATCTGACACCAAACCTTACTTTCCAATTACAAACAAGCTACACTTAGTTTAACATACAGAATTCTGAAAACATCTGTTTGAGTATTTTGGCACTGTGGCAAATTATATTAACCTTTGTACCTGCAGCATTAGTGGTAGGAGGAGTTTCAAAAGTTCATCATCAGCTGGTCTTATTTTTTCCAAGACATCCAGGATCCATGTTAAATATTCATGTCTTTCAAGCATTCCTTCCTTAAGGAATTTTAGAAATATATGTAAAGAAATTCCCAAATCCAACAGAAAACAATTACTTCATTGCTTCATTGCTTAATATGCCAATTAAGAATAAATGCCACAAAATTTATTGTCACAAAATTGACATATAAACCATATGAACATTTTAATATATTACAAAACAACATTAAAATTTAAAATTAATAGTTTAAAAGCTGCCTACTGGTTATCTACACATCTGAAATGACAGCACAGAATCATTACCATCCTCCAGTATCAATTCAATTCTTCCTATGATGGTGCTTATGTAGCCAAAACCTTAGCATTCACAAACAAAAATCAGAAAAGCAAGCCAATAGATTTACTTCAGTTCACAGATCAGCATTAAGCAAAACAACTGGGTGGGAAAATGAATGAAACTGAATGGTTGAACAAAGAAGAAAATAGAAAAGGCAAGGGTTTTTATTTAAGAAAAGCTAATGGTCTTGCAACCTGATTTTTCAGACTACTTACTTACACTGAAAAATTATTTTATACACTTACAGGTATAAGTGTACCTGATATGGAAAACAGAATGCTTCCTCTTTTGAGAGGAGGCAGAAAAAAATGTAGGAGAAGAAATAGACTTAATGTTTGAAAGTCTGAATAGAAACCTTCTACTACAGTTTGTTGTATAGAACTAACAGTTGTAGTATATTTTAATTGTTTTCTCCTTTGCAAAAGTTGAGTGTGTATCCAAAATATGGTAAATATATGCTAAATAAACTCTATAGTTTTCTGGGGAAGAATGTGAATGGGAGGAATTATTGGCTAATTCTACAGAGATACATCTTTTTCCAAGTGTACAAGGTTAGTTTATTCTGCAACTAGTATAGTTTTTTTTTCATTAAAGATGCACAGTTTTGACATTTATGATGTTTTTAATACCATTACACATCAATTAACAGCATTTGTCCTTGCTTAACAACTCTAATTGGGAACAGAAGTTCTACTGCTAAGTGATGCAGTTCTTAAATAAAACAATATGTGACCACACTGCTTAGTGAAAGCAGTTTTGGTGTTCCAGTTGCAATTGCTAGGCCAGGACCATGCCATGTTAAGTGAGGATCTTATGCTTCTCCTGTCCTGCCGTGTCTGTCTCCATTTAAATTCCTCCCACCCAACTATCTACCACCCAACTCTGCCTTTTGACTATCCTGCACTCCAATGTTCCTGCATCTCTGCCGTCCCAGCTGTCTTCACCATCTTCCTTCTCCTGCTGCTAAGGCCTTTTGTGAATCAGTGAGGGGCAAGAGAGTGCAGGAGGGTGAGGGTGCAGAATGGAGTGCAGGGTCATAGGGATGGCAGAGGCCAGGCTGGCAGGTGAAGCAGAGTGTAGGGCAACCAACTGGGCAGAGATGGGAAGGAAATAAATGGGTAGGAGAAGTTGAAACACAAGTTGTGAATGTAAATGCAGATGGGCTGCCAAGCACCTGAATTCTAATCAACTGACCATGAGAGCACTGCAATGGCCATCATAAGTTTGAACAGTCACTGAATGAATGGTCATAAAGCAAAGACTACCTGATGAAAGCAGTAAATTCATAAGCTGTTTCTTTGCAACTGTTTTGAATCAACTGACTGATAAGTCTTCATTGAATATGTTTAACATGCACTTTTTCACTATAGCCTGACATTTCTTATAACTGCACACATAAATATATGCAGATTAATAATTTGTGGTCAGGGCAGTGATTCTGATCAATGCATGCAATGATGAATGACATACAGTAAATGCAAATCTGCAATGTTACTGTTGTTGCTACCTCTGTTGTTATTTAGCATTACTTTAAATTCTACATTTCTTCACCCTGGATATTTCAAACTGTAACAGTAAAAAGATTAGCTAGCTAGAAGTAAGACTGGCTTTAATTATTAGCTATTTAACATTTAATATAGCCTAAACCCATTATGAGCAAGGAGATTGAAAACAAACTAGAATCGCATTATACTGCTTTACAGAATTTTATCCTGAACTACAGAACATGACAACTTCATTATAAAAAGAAAGGTTACCTGGAACATATAAAATGCCAACTTTTCATTATATTCCCACTGCTTTAGAGCATGTTCCACTTCATGAGGCACAACTACAGAGTTTTTGCCTTGGCTTGTAGTCATGTGATAAAATTCTGCAATCTTTACCAATTGTTCTCTTAGGTACCTGGTAGAGATTTGAGTCCATTCTATAGAGACACAAATTAAGTAATTCTTGACATTTGTTTTTCTTCAATGACAAAACTGGGCCAAAAAAAGTCAACGCAATTTGATTTATACTCAGCTGAGCTGTTACAAACCCATAATCTCAAAATAGTGATCTAAAACAATCCAGTTTGAATGGCTTTTAGCATGACAGTCTTAAAACAATGCTTTCAAAGAATGCAAGTTAATACCTGTAGTTTGCTAAAGGAAGTTTGTTCTGCAAATGTCTTGTTTTCATGGATCATGTTTATGTTATTTGAGCAAGGAGAAATAAATTGTAGTTTGATATGAATCAGGTTTGAGAATTCATTTGAGAATAAAAATTGTTCAAGTATTTCCATGTGGTATCCAGTCATCAACTGAAAATAATTTGTATCACTTTATGAAATTAAATTCAGAATTGACTATAGGCTTTACATAAAGAGACTCTTAATGTAAAATAAGTGACTACCTTGAAATTAATATTTTCTCTTACTCTGGGTGAGTCCTTATCTGATTCTGACACAAACTAGAGACTTCAGAGCAGGATTATCTTTTGCAACATTTCACCAGTTGAATCCAAGGAGAGATTCTAAGCCCTAACAGGGACAGATGTCTCAAAAACTATGACTAAGGGATCGAAAAGTGAGAAATTGTTCAATTACAAGGAATATATTTCTATCTCCTTCACACAGGTCTGCTTAGGAAACAATCTTTTCTCCTGAACACAGAGTAGACCTGAAGGATGGAGCTTTAAGGCAAAGGCATACAAAACTGAAACAAATGTCATTTTGCCTTTAGAAACATTCAGCAAACTTGATTCGGGAAGTTTCATTTAAGATCCATTAGTCTGCAGAACTGTAATACCTGACTGCCTCTTGCTTAGAAGTTGACCTCTGGATTTTCTTAGGTTTCTGTAGCTATTCAACTTTCCACCATCTTATGGCTATTATGTGAGCTACAAAACGGGATGGCAGCAGAAAGACCCAGAGTGGATTTATTGTTGCTGGATTCTAATTATGCATTTGAGAGCAACTCCGTTTACGGTTTTCAGAAAAGGATAGCAACACTAGTGTTCTGACCTAGGCTTCCCAAGATCATGAAGCAGACTCCTCATCCCAATAAACCCCCCTTTATTTAGGTTAAAGTGAATTCCTCTCCAGCAAAGTCCGGACAAACAGTCTTTCATGAGATTTCACANNNACAGACCTTTATCAGGCTTGGAGAGTTGCTGGGCTGATATCTTCCAAATGCCACGCTGTAGCAGAAATTACTTGGCAAGAAGTCAGGAACAGATCTTCACCCTAATGAACTAAACTAATTGTCTCCTGCAAACACCACTCCCCTTTCGGTTCTCTTTATTCCCTATGGGAGGGGCCATTCACCATCCACCTGTGCTCTTACTCCTGAGTCGATCCTTGTTCCTTAACTGTACCCTTCTTCTGGCAGGTCTGCGCAAGCGCACACTGGGAAAAGGCTCCGGCTGCTCTTCTGCCCCACTGATCTCTGACTCGGAACGCAGCTGATAACTATCAGACGGCCCTGGCCATCCTTCTGCCTCCAAACGCAGAGCACTCGTCAGAGTCTTTCCCAGACTCCAGGACTGGCCCATGTTCCTCCCCAACAAGAAATGTGGAACAATCCATTTTGCTATTCAAGACAACAGTATGCACTTCCAATAATAGCTGCCATCCAATAAAAGAATTAATTCTCCTGATCACCCTTATTTGCATGTCTTTCTTACTATATTTTTGAAATCAACTTCCACCCATATATCATGCACTATAAAAGGAGAATGCAGCTTAGGAATGTTGAATCTTTTCCAAAATGCAGTTTTAATCCCCAAACATACTTTAAACCAGAGGTATTCTTTTTATCTAATACATAACATGGAGTTACATTTAAATACATAGTTTTGATTTTGTTTCATAGAGTTCAAAGGCAGATGTTATTCATTAAAATACATGGAAACTGAGCTGAAAATTTCTACAGCGTCAAATGCTTCATAAATGATCTTTACAATGTTCATTTTTGAACTATTTTGGCACAGCTTTTATTAGCTGAGGATCACACATCTGACTGAGGGGGATATACTCCTCAAACTCATAGGTAGAGTCAAAACAAAACTCAAATTTTGTTTTATTTGCATAATTTACATGAAATTAAATATGCTTAAAATATTTGTCTCTGGATATATAATTATTGATTTTCCCCTTCTATAACATGAAAAGTAGCATTTTGGAATCATCTTTTAGAGTTTCTTGACTACCTGCATCACTTTGGGAGTTATTGTTGGTTATGTCTTAGTGACTAAATTACTTCCAATTTCTACAAGCCAAAAATTCGTTTTCCATCTACATTTTCCATAAAAATGATATGTAAAAATGATAAGTTTTACATTTCCATTTCTTTAGAGATGCAATAATACATAGTTTCTTTATTCTTTCAAGAGATATTATAGAAATAAAGTAAGATAATCATTTCAATATTATGCCAGTAGATATTTCAGAATGGAATCCTCCATCACTATCAAAGATTTATGAAGTACTATATTAATGTTACAGACAGAACATGCCAAAGGGAAAAATATTCAAATCAAACTGCCAACATATCACCTTTACAGCAAAACTCTACTTCCTGCTGACTACTGAGTGAGCCTTTCTATTTTCATAATCCATGCCTTGAGATGCTCACTGAGATCAACATATTACAGAGTAGACATGAAACAATCCTAGAAATAAAATGATGCCTCTGGGCATTCAAGAAAATAAATTAGTCTTATTACTTCTACAGATCAGTCAATAAAATATCTCTGAAATGTAGTGTTACAGCTATTAAAAAACTAGAATTCATTTTATTTGCTATATCAATAAACATGCCACAGGACATTGTATGCTGATATTTTAGTTAGGGCTGTAAGTACTTGATTTATTTACCGCATCAAAAATATCACTTGAAGCCAAGATTGCCAAACATACTTTGGCCATGTCATGAGAGCTGAGTCACTCAAAAAGTCAACCATGATGGGAATGATCAGTAGAAATAGGAGTTAAGGGGCTGTCCTAGTACCTGCTGGTGTGGACACTATAAAAGATGACACTGGGATAACAATGGTGGATCTGAAGGAGGCGGTATGAGACAGAGGGGCCTGGAGAGAGCTTATCCGTAGAGTGGCCAAGGGTCAGATACAGCTGATTGACTGATGACAATGATGTAAGTAGTAGAAGAGTCTCAGGTTTAGTTAACTAAACCTAAGGCACAATTTGGCTTCTTTTCAACTTAGTATGATGGATGTCATAATATTACAGGCAAAAGGAACACTATGGCTTGTTCATGTTTTAAACAATTTGATGTAGTGTAAATACAGTTTTCTTACTGCATTACACAGCAGCAATGCTATCCATTTCACCAGTTCACCAGAAACAGTCCAATTTGAAAGAAATAAATTACATTACTCTTCTCCAGTTGTTTTAGGAGCTATAGTTTAATATATCTGGAAAGCACGAGGTTGAAAAACTATTTTACATATAACAAGTCATATGTTGCAAAGCAATTATATTGGCTTGGATAACTATGAAGACAAAAATCTATAACATAAAAGCAATTGGAAAGAATTATTGTGTGAGGCAGGTTTAATTAGGCATCCTGAACTTGCCACATCAGCACTAAAGTTAGGAAAGCTCTAGCCATATGCATGTTCGTTATGAAACTCAACTAAGCACATCTTATTGAGTAAATGCACAAATAATACAGAACAGCTTAATATGCAAGAGTGAATCTACTCTGTGAAAAAATGAAGGTATAAACATTTTAAACCAACAGCAGCAACCAGAATATTTATTTAAAAGCCAACACCAGTATAATTTTTAAAATATACATCTTTTATTTTAAACTCTGTAAATTACCCTTAAAAAGGAAAATGCTTTGCATAAGAAGTGAAAGATACCATATTTTTCAAAGTATAAGATGCACTTCCCCCCCCCCAAATGTGGGTGGAAATCTCTGTGCGTCTTATACAGTGAATACAGGACCATTTTTGGCCTCCCAAAGCCTCCGTGCATCTCGTTTTGCCCTCCCCTGTGTCCAGAAGCACTCTGCAGGCCAAAAATGGGTCAATTTTTGGCCTCCAGAGGCCTCCACGGGTCCACTTTTGCCCTCCCTAGCATCAAGGAGGCCAAAAATGGGTGTGTTTTTGGCTGCAGTACGCTTCTGGATGCAGGGGAGCTGAAAACAGGATGGGCGGAAGCTTTGGGATGCCAAAAACAGGCCCATTTTTGGCCTACAGAGTGCTTCTGGACACCAGAGAGGGCAAAAACAGGACGTACAGAAGCAAAAAACCAATGTTTTCTTGTTTTCCCCCTTTAAACCAAAGTGTATCTTATAGACCGGTGCGTCTTATAGTCTGAAAAATATGGTAATCTGGAATCCACTTTTACTGTGAAGTGAGCTTTCAAGATTAGAAGAGGAAAAGCTAGTGAAAACAAGCCCCCTTAAATGAATCATGTTGGCATTTAAACAAATGTGGAAAAATCTGAAAACGTCTAGATGCAAATTGACTGAAAATACAGGCAAAAAGGCATAGAAAGTTCTATTATCTTTATAAACTTTGCTAGAAAGATATGAGAGATATAATGTAAACTAGCTTTATTTCCTTCCATTTTTACCCTATTTTCTTAATTTATTTGACTTATTTTTTACTACTTTCCTCCACTCCAAATCATGTTTATCCCAAAGGAAATAGCATGATGGGTATGTATTATCTACCAATATCAATAATTTAAATAAAAGGAGTGATCCATTTGGGAAATTGAATATAGAGTGACTAAATTTCTAGTTAAGTGATGGAACTACCATTTTTGAAAACATGGTGTTAATAATGTACGTACTGTAAAAACTGCATATCATTAATAGATACAGCTTATTTGTCTAGAATCTGCTCAATTTTTTCATTGAGGATTGGAAGAGAACAAATTAACACATTTTCTCTGTAGGTCATTAATCATGCTTCAGCTTTCATTCTGCTCTTTTGCTGTACTAAAAATTCAAATATATTTTCATTGATCAATAATGAGAACCTAAAGAAATGGAAGCTTGATTTTGTCATTTCCTGATACAACAAGCTTATAGTTCTTGGTTTTTTGAACTGCACTGACACCTACTGTAGTTTATGAAGCACACAGGAAAAAGTGAAGCTTATCAACTTATATCCTCCATACAATAGTACAATTCCACAACAGTGCAAAAATGTGCATTAATAAGATATTACATTCAGTATTTATTACCAAGATTTGGATCCGCTGCCTGGCGTTTCTTGATTTTAGCTTCAGAGATGGCTGAGTAGTAGGCACAAGTCATTTTTATCAACCATGCTGCTCGCAAGAGTGGCACAGAATATCTTGCTAAATAAGCAAAAACGTCTTCCTTTTTGCTGAGAATTGGGACCTATGTTTGAAGACAAAGAAAGAATTTTAAAAGGTGACTACAGAACTCTAATCTGTTAGATGACAAACTGTAAAATTTAATTCAACTACAGAAATCTAGTAATAACTGAATGACATGTAGAAAAAAATAACAATAGGAGTAATTAGAGAAAGCAAAAGTTAGTATCAAATTAGTCAAACTGTTGCTTTTTGGTAAGTCAAAAATAATGTATAGGTTCAAATAATATTGAATTAATCTAGATCAAATTAAATTATGTAATATTCCCATTAAAAGCTGTTTGGTTTTAAATAGCGAGTTAAAACACACTTGCTGGCAAAATCAATATTTTTTTCATTGATCAAATGTATTTCCCCATTTTTTTCAAAGGATATTGAATAGCCATAATAGCTATAATATGCTGCTTCAGAAAATTGTTTGAGGCAAAATATGGTAAACGTATATATTCTGTCACATTGGCAGCTCTTACATCTAAATGTAATTAACAGCTCCCATAAATGCCAATCCTTAAAATGCCATGTATCTTAAAGGTGCAAGCCCAAAAATGTTACATCTAAGTCCTGTGAAAAAGAGATAAGTTCCACTAGTGCACTTAGTGAACACATTTAGGTGAAATTTAGGCTTGATCTTAACAATATGTAAAATTGGCCAACATTTCTACCCCTCAAGAAATAGATTTTATCAGGTTTCCTGAAATATTGAAAAGTCAAACTTCCTTCACTAGAAGTTTACACACAATATGTTCACAACTTTAAGGGCTGACTTGCTTATATTGTTTCATACTAAAGTCAGAACTTAAAGTTTAGTGAAAGACAAGATTCTAACATAACTTTTTCACAGGTCGCAACCAGGAGTTTCACGCAGATATAAATTTTTACCAGTTTTTACTCTTTTTATTGTCTCTGAGGACTTGTAGAAGTTTCAGTATCTATTTATGCAATGCATCATTACTTACAACTCACTGGAGAACAAGGTGTCATTTTGTCCACTGCATTCCAACATAGACAATAAGAGGGCCATAGCAGTTATTGTTGCTATTATGTACAAGCCAATTATAACTCTGAAAATCCAGAAGTCTGCTCCAATACACATATTCTCCATGGCCATTGAGTAGCTACCTCTGTCTGCTGCTGGAGGTCACTTCTTGCCAGCATTTTTAGCATTAGCTAGAGATAGTATTCATTTGTTATCAGTCATTCTCTCCTGCTCTACCTCATAACTCCCTTAGTCAGCTTGACCAGTAACTAAACTTAACATTTTATTTATTTATTTATTTATTT
>AZIM01002584.1:64351-85215 GCA_000516915.1 Ophiophagus hannah
TGTAAGCCGCCCTGAGTCTCCAGAGAAGGCCGGCATATAAATGTGAATTTTTTTAAAAAAGTACAATTGCCAAGCACCCAAAGTTTGATCACAAGACTGTGGAGATGTTGCAGTGGTCATAAGTGCAAGGACCAGGCATAAGTCACTTCCTTCACTGCAATTGTAACTTCAAGCAGTCACTAAATGAACGATTGCAGGTTAAGGATTATTTGTATGTCAGTAAACTGCTCAAAATACAAAGGTGTTCTGTACTGCAACTAGAGATACATGTTAGGAGTAAAATCAAGTTTTAAACAGGCAAATGGACTAATAACAACAGATGAATAAATGTTTTAAAATGTTGTGCCTTATGTTTATTTGACAGCATTTCCAAGCAACATCTAATAAACTCCTAATAAACTCTGGGTGGCAAACAGTAAAGCAAACAGTAAAACATAACAACAGAAACAGTGCAATTAAAACAAACCACCCACGATACAATAACATTCCTATTGGGGTTTATGCTATTTGGTCTACAACTACTCTTCAAACAATTGCTGTTTGATCCTTTAGAGGAACAGCAGCAAATTTCTCATACAGTCTATGTAAATCCACTGAAACTGGTAAGCAACCCATGGTTCTAGGATCCAACTGAGCCTTCATGTGCTGTAGGTATATCTGGGCAATATGATCAAAGGCTAGAGGAATAAAGGAATATCTCTTCTAAATTTGGAATTTTGATTATCTCATTTACAGGAAACTGGGTAAAGCATGCAGATTATATACGTGTGTAATGTGTACAAGGCAGTGCATATATGGTTTTGCCAATACATGGAAAAAATTGTGTCTATAGTGCAATATATATAATCCTTTCCTTGGGTTCCTTGTACATAACATACATTGTTTTTATACTGAAAACAGGTGTTTCTACTGAAATCCTTGGCAGCAGAAAAGTGTGATTAATCTATGGACAGCAAAAAGCAATGGTGGTATAAAATAATAGTAGCATTTTTTTTGCCCTTTTTATGGATTTAAATTTTTTGCACTGTAGCTTTAAGGCAGCTAAATCCTATGAAAGGTTTAGCACCCATTTTATAGTCACTTGCAGCACCACTCATGCAAACTCTATTTAAGTCACAAAAAATGTCGCTGGTGATGGTACCATTTACTTCTGCTAACTGTGTTTGCATATCACTGCATTGAGTCCCTGCGTGTCATGCTTGAGAAAAAAATTAAATCATCTGCCCTTTTTTAGGCCTATTCTCCAATTAATTGTTTTTCCTATTAACAACTATAGNTATATATATATAATTATAAAATGAATTTGCTCTGCCTATAAAACCCATGCAGGCTCAGAGAGAGCCTTCTGCTTCGTTTCCTCTGACTTTTGTCAGTTTCTGGGTCAGTAGTTCATTTTCTAAAAGGCCATCAGCATTCAGATTTATTCCTCGTTGTTTAAAGTGGCTTTGCTTCTAAGGCAACATTGTTGCAGGATTAAATTTTATTAGATGGCCAGCTATAAATTGTAATGATATATTTTAAAAATGTAAATGTAGCTATGGAGAGAAATAGGTGGTTAGTGTGGCATCAAGCCTAAGTATTGCAATTGCTAAAAAAAATCTCACCCGAGCTATCAAAACAATCAACATTTTGTGATTTTACATGTATATTATGCACTTTTTTTTGCACAATATGCATTGCAGCTCAAAGCAGGTTTATTCATGACCACCACTGGGTTAATTCACCAGCATAGCCTTCCATAATCTGGAACTCTGCATAAACTACAGTAGGTTTATATGTTGCTTTAATTGTATGATAAGACTACAGATGCCACAATGTGCGGTGACCTAAATTCTAGCTTGGTATGATGGGAGAAAATCCAAAGACATTTAGCAGGCCAAATTATTGAAGTCAGTTATTGTATGCTTAACTTGAAGTTTTTAGCGAAGCCATATGTTTTGTGCATTCTGCTACATTGAGCTCATTGCTTATTTCAAAATAAAATAGAATGTGACAGATCACTGAAATTCCCAACATCATCCTAGCAGAAGTGGTAGGATAGTGATATTTATTTAAAGAAGATGCTGCTCTTCAGGTTAAACTAAACCTATAAATCAAATAGGAAAAAAAAACAGAAACAATTCTCAGAACACAGAACTGTGTGAAAAAGGAACAATATGGTGTCACACAAATCTTTTGGGGGAAAGAACATATTTGAAACAAGTATTTCTTCACTTAGCACCTGTCTTGCCTCTTGAAGGGCAAAAGCTTGGAGGCAAAGCTTCGATAATGATCTGACATGTTCAAGCAGGCTTGTCAGGGAAGACATTGTCCTTCTGATAACTGGATCCAAACTTACACAGATTTTAGAGATTAAGATCAGGACAGGACATTGAATTGTGCTTGTAAATGAAAAAGTAATTAATGTTTTTACACCAGTATGTCCAAGCCTTCCATTCGTGGGCAATGATCTAATTTGCAATATTGAAGACTAGAGCTTCATTTCAAAAAAAGGGAATGTCATTTTAAGTCCAACAGCATAGTCTCCTGTACCATTACTCCACGAACAAATTATAATATTAAGATGAAGTGCATGAATCTCAAGTCAGTTGACAGAATTAGAGAGTTCAAATGAAGTTGCAGATAATTTATGTTATACGTGTTATATAAATTTATTTGTATTACTTACATTGGTTTTTCTCAGCATGTTTTAACCACAGCCAAGCAATTCTAAGGAGTTATTAGCACCAGTTTAATCATACCCCTGTGGACTAGGAGCAGTTATCTTGTATTCTACAAATCATTCTAAAATATTTGTTGTGGCTAACTCAGCAGAGGTATTTAAAAATGAGTAGAAAGATTAACCCACAAAGTATTCTGCCTAAGTAGTTATCTACTTGTACATTGCCTTTAGAGCCATTATGTGACTATATATATTTTATATAAATAGTACATTTCTTACTATATATTAATATACAATATATTTAGTAAGGCTGAACCAAATAAGGATATGATTCACAAACAAAAACTCACCTTCTATGGAATGCATCCTGTATTTAAATAATTTGGAAATTAAACTATACAGGTTTAATTTATGCTCTTACAAGCGTTCAATGAGCAACCATTCAAAGTTATAAAGGCAAAGTTGTAAAAAATGATTTATCACTGGGTTTTGGGGGGTTTTTTTGCACTTAGGACTGTTGCAGCATCCCTGTGGTCATGTGATCAAAATTAAGATGCTTGGCAACTGACATGTATTTATGACAGTTGCAGTTCTGTGTCATGTGATCATTTTTTGCAGCCTTCTGATAAGCAAAATCAATGAAGAAGCCAGTTTCCCTTAATAACCATGTTACTAACCTAACAACTGCAGTGATTCACTTAACAACTGTGGCAAAAGAACAAGCATGTTAAGTGTGTTTTGCTCCATTTTACTTGCCACAGTTGTTAAGTGAATCACTGCAGTTGTGAAGTTAGAAACAAGGTTGTTAAGTGAATTTGGCTTCCCCTTGACTTTGCTTGTCAGAAGGTTGCAAAAGATGATCACATATCTCCAGGAACCATCATAAATATGAGTCAGTTGCCAAGAATCTGAATTTTGATCATGTTACCATGGAGATGCTGTAATGGTCGTAAGTATGGAAACTTGGTCATGAATCACTTTTTTCAGTGCCATTGTAACCTCAAATGTTCACTTAATGAACTGTTGTAATTTGAGGAGTACCTGTACACTGAATAATGGAGAGTAACCTGGAGAAAATAAATAATATTGTCCATATATGTTTGTGCTGCTGTGTAGTTTTTGTCTAGAAGTCTAGCTCTTCTGGTAGGCAACATGTTAGGAAATGTAGGAAACACATGTTGAATGCTGATTGGCAGATTGATGTACCTCAGTCAGGTTGGAATATGTGAGCTTTGCTCCAGTGATGAAACAAAAGGAAGCTAAATGTATATGTGTTAAAACATAAACATTGACAACATGTCCTCTATTGTATCAGCTTTACTATCTTCATTTAGTTGTCTATTTTATCTATACTTCTAATTAATGTCAATCCTCAATCATAAACAAGTTACAAAAACATCTTGTCTTGCTTATCAAGATTCTTTCCACGTTGATAGTAATTCCCTGTTCCAGCCACAATGATTGATGAGGCAACACACAATGTCATAGATAAATAAATGAATATTTTTCTGCATTATTTTTTCAGATTTTATAAATAATAAATATTTTCTGTTAGTTTTTCCAGAATTATTCAAAATTATGCCTGCAAGTATCCATGTAAGTGTCATCCTCTTTTGCTTGGCATTATTTGTCTTTGCACTGATTGCAACTGGCTTCTTCATGTACAATGCATTTGGCAATCCTTATGAAACCTTACATGGTCCATTAGGACTCTACCTGTGGAGCTTCATTTCAGGTAAGTCCAGTAATACTTTGGCATGTAGATATATCTCTATAAATGCATTGATCAGATTCTCATGTAAGATGAGGTGGAGGAAGTATTCAAGGTATGATCCCAGGCATTTTTTTTGCTGGTTATTCTTTCTTTTTATACATAAAAAACAGATGTTTTTCGTTTTAAACTGATGTTTTCTACTCAATATATCCATCATCATATGCAATCTAATTGATATTTTGACAGTTGTTAAGTGAATCACTGCAGTTGTGATTCTAACAGACTCAACAACTCCATCTAGTGTGAGAGGCCATCCTTCCCTTCCTCTCTCTTCCATTTTTTAAAATATGGTAATGGATTCACATAGTGGCTAGACCCTCAACATAGAACTATGCTTGGATTGAGAGATTTTAGCAACTGTCTAAGAATGACTAGTCCTGAACAGCGAACCCACCATAGCCCTGCTGGAAGTTGAAAGTTTGAGATGCTATAAACATTTAAAATAGCTACAGAACACTACACTGTTACATGTGCTATAGATTAAAATGTAATTTTATACCCAACAATTTTACAAAATGAACAAAATAGCTTATATAAAATTGGCAAAGTACAAAACTAGACAAAACGCAGAACTACAAACTAGCAAGCAAAATCAAACTTGAATTTAAAATAAACTGTAGTTTAAAACAGCTCTGAGTCATATAACTTCAAAACTGTATCCTTAAATAAAACCATTTTCATTATTTAAACTTTCTAGCACCTGCTTCAGAAGGCATATATTGATTAATGATTCTTGCACTTTCTGCATGGAAATTAGAAGGGTTTCCACTTGCACAACAATCAGCCAGGCTATACCTTACCATGGTCTGAATAAATCCTTCATTCCCATGTGCATCTAAATCCTTGGGTACATATGTATACAGCCAGGGATCAATCCAAGGCAAGAATAGGTACTGGGAATTTGAGTCTTCATTTATTTATTTGTTTAAAATATTTATAAAGCCATACATCTTATAACGAACTCTGGGTGGCTCCCAAACAAAACAGCATAAAAATCATTTTAAAACTATCCAACTAAATATTGCTAAAACAGAATGCCTATTTGTTTATTAGATTTCTATATTGAGTTCTATGCAAAACAAGTCACTTTGGACAGCATGCATCATAAAAACCATTTAAAGCAATACAACATAAATCCTTATGGGGCAAGAAGCTGACTCTTTAAACTGCTTAGAGAGGGCNNNAAAGCACTGTGAAGCGGTATATAAGTTTAGTGCTATTGCTATTGTTGTTCTGTACCAGTTGAAGCTTCCTAATGCTCTTCAAGCACAGCTCCATCTAGAACTCATTGCAGTAATTCAGATGAGGGATCACAAGGGAATGAGTGACTATGAGCAAAGCTTCCTGATCCAGGAATGGATTCAACTGGCACACAACCAGGATGGGCAAAAGCTGTCCTGGCCACATCTATCACCTGCTGTTCTAGCAAGAGCCATGAGTTCAAGAAAAACCCCAGGCTGCCCACTGATACATCTGGGGCAGAGTTACCCATCCAGGAGCAAGAGTGGAAAAACCTTATCACTGGAAAGCCCAAATACCCAAAGGACTCATTCTTGCTTGGGTTGAGTTGAAATCTATTGCAACCCATCCAGACCCTTACAGCTTCAAGACACTAAGACAGGACTATGCAATCTTTTGGACCAAGTTGCACTATGGGAAGCTGGAAGCATTATCTAGAGGGGCAATCTTTGAACAGAGATCTGGCATACATAGAACATTACACTCCTAGTTTTTGCTCTTAGGAGAAAAAGCTATTTATGATTGTCTCAAGCAACAGGGAATAGAATTAGCTCAGCAAGCACACTTGCTTTACAAGCAGTAGGAAAGAAATAGTTCAACAAACATTATCATTCAAACAGATTAATAAGTTTTATTTTTCATGTGCAAACAGATTTGGGGGAGCTTTGTTTAATTTATAAAGAAGAAAAAAGCTAGAGTTAGCACGTTCATCCTTTAATACATGAATTGGAACACTCATTTTAATCCAAGCAAATACCAAACAAAGCAAGAAAGGGGATCTGTCAGATGACGCTGGCAGGCTACACAGACCTGGTGAAACTCAGTGGAGTGTGGATTTTAAACTGATATATTTAGAGAAAAGGTGGAGAAGAAATGGAGCAAAATCAAGTTATAATTATCTGTTCTTATTAATAGTTGGATTCAGCTGGGACCCAACCTCTTAAAGAAGAAAATAGACAGAAGAGCTAACTTATAAATGTTGAAGTATAACAACAAATGTTGCAGAATTAGGTTGAAAAAATGACCAAATATTAATTTTGAATTTCTTTTTTTTCCAGTGTCTTGTGGTTTTCTTATTTTGATACTGTTTTCTTCAGAAGTGAAAATCCACCACCTCTCTGAGAAAATAGCTAATTATAAAGAAGGAAGTTTTATTTTTAAAACTCACAGTGAGCAGTTTGCAAAATCCTTCTGGATCATCCTGGTGTGCTCATTAGTACACTTTATGAACATTCTGCTTATACGCCTGGCTGGATTTGAGTTTCCTTTTTCAAAATCAAAAAATTCTGAGGCACCGAATGGAGCAATGGATCTAATGTACTAACTAAACATACTTTAAATCTTGATTTATACAAATAATGCATCTTGGCTTTTTTCCAAAAGATGCAAAGAATACACATATTTAAAAGGTTGTTTTTTACTAATGTATTTTGAGGCAGAAAGATACACAGCAAACAGAATGTAATAAGAGCTTTATTCAGGAACATTATTTTCATTAGTGTATCACTTTTCATCACAGCAATACAAAAAGAACATGAAACAAAACACCTGCAGCAATCCATAACAGAATCTGTTTATTTCCTATTTGCAAATTCTGTTGAATAGTGTTTGTTTAGAAGTATTGTCAATCCATACTTTGAAATATATTTGAAAGCTGATCAGCTATTTCAATTTTCATTTCAAAGAACTAAGGGCTCAAGAATTAAAATTGAAAACATCTAGACATCTAGCATTTTGTTGGAATGCTGACAAAACCATAATTTCAGCAGCAAGTCATATAGATTAAAAAATTGATCTGCTAAAATTGTTAGAGATGAAAAATTGTGTGCAAAATCAAGAATGAATCAACTTTTCCAATAGAAACAAAAAGTGCCATTTTGAAATCAGACATTATAATTGGCATCCAGTATTTTCAACTCACCTCAAAGGAATTTCTTTTTAAAAAAGAAGAGTTTACTCATAAACGGATCCCTTCTGTAGGTCTCAAGCAGCTTCTGTTCATTGAGTACATCTATTGTGTGCCATCTTGTGTTATTTCTATTCTATAGGAAAGCATTTATATTATAAATCAATGTTCTATAATTAATTCCTAACTGAAATACTTTTTATGAACTACCAAAGATGTTTGTACTTTCTGTTTAATGTCGTATTTGAAAGCGTTGGGCCCATATGTAGTAAACTACACATACAGTAAAGTTGTAATATTTTTCTTTCTTTATTAAAATATTTTAGTTTTCACTGTTATCCTTTAGTTTTGGATCTGATCTTTCTCATATGGAATTTTATGCTTCATAAATAAATCTGTTATGCCCTATAGCTTCAAATAATTGTTGGTAGGAAAAAATGCTCAAAACAGAAGAAAATAAAATATCTGTATTGGAACTTATTCTAATTCATCTTGAATGTTAGTATTATGTGTAACAAGAAATTTTGGTCATTACATCTCTGACATTTTTATCTTATTTTTCTTTTGTCCTGTTATTCTGTTATTCCATATTTATTCTCATATTTATGATTTTAGTTCCAATAGTTGGTGCTATTTCCAAAATGCATACAATGACATTTTTCATATATATTTGTGTATTGATTTATTTTTTCCCCCAGCATAACTGGGCTATGTAATGTAATGAGAATTAGAGACAACATGTCTGAAAAGTACCAGATTTGAAAGGTTGTCATGTAGCATATCTCAAGTAAAACAATAGTCTGGTTCCTATGGCATGCTAAATCATAATGTCAGAGGCTGCACATCACACTAAACTAAAAACTAAAAACCAACCAATCAATAAATATTGAATCACAGTCCAAGACTAAATAATAAATGTTAAAACAAATATAAGTCCTAAATATAACCAATAAGTAAACTATTTACTTCTATTGTTGGTCACAGCAAAGCCTTATTGTTTTGGGAAACAATTTAGCCATATGTTGTTTCAAGATGCTTATCTTGTAGTTGAACTACTATAGAAAAGGATATATAACAGCAACAAATTTTATTGGATGAAATAGAGATTCTGATCTGAGTGTAGAATTGGAATTCAAAAAAGATGCTGTGGAATATGGAATATGGAAAAAGATGCTGTGGAAAAAATGGACTTCAAAATGCCAAAGTGATATGAGAAAAGATGACAAAATGATTTACAAATGATCCCAGATGATGTCTTAATAATTAAAGATGCTTACAAATAATAAATAAAAAAAGGAATGTGGAAGGCCTTCTTATCTCAGATTTCTAAAAGGAAAGTATGAAACAAAGGAAACTGCTTTTGAGAGCAGATAAAGAGAAATTGATAAGAAATCAACCTGTGGGACATTACTTAATGCAAATAAGGATCAAGCTTTTTAAAGTTAAACAGAACATCTACAAAGTGAATCAATTTAATCAGAGTTAAAATGTATAAGTTGTGGTTTCTGTTATTAGTTATTAATAGGATTTTTCTTTTTACCATGATTGAATGATGAAGCTGTAAGGATCTGTTTATAGTGGAAAGATTTTTCACTTTGTTTGTTAGAGAACAACATTGGATTACAAAATGATTTTTTTTTATTAAGGTTAAAATAGGTGTGTTAATATTTATGATAGCTCTTAATAGACTTTTGCTGATTAGAATTGAATGATGAGTTTTTATTTGTTTGATAACAAAAGATATGGGAAGAAGAGGGCTTTTTAATTGAAATACTACAGAAGATGTTAAGTTACTGAAATCATTTATACTTGTCTAGAGGGAAAGGGATATGTGTGTGTGTGTGTATACCTTTTCTTTTTTCAATTACTTTGCACTTTTTCTTTTCTTTTTATATTTTCCTTAGTTTGTATTAGTCTTTTATCTTTGTATTTGCAAACTTCAATAAAATTATTGTAAAAATAATAAAATAATGTATGAATTCCACTCATATATTCAGGTTTATGATTCAATACAGTTGGGTTATCCGTTAAACCACTTTTAACCATAAATAGGCACATGATACAAATACAGTATAACCAATGTGTTTAGGTAAAGAAATATTGGTGCATTTTGGTCAAAGATATTAACTCACTTTCTATCAGAGTAAATCATAGACAATTTGTGTTATAAAGCTGATGAAATTCTCATGGTTGTTTCTCAATATTTTTTGGCTTATTTTGGCTTATTACAGCCTTGCAAATACCTCCTCCAAAAAAAAAAATTAGCTTGCTCTTTACTCACATAAATGCCAAAAGAGTGACTCTTTATTAAAAAAAAAGTAGACTAATAAAAATGTTCTGTCTCCCCAGCCTGGCAATATGGAAATATCATTATGTCAAGGTGACCTTCTTTCAGCTGCTCACTAATGCTTCTGTCCCAACATTTTGAGGACTTTTCAATGCTCAGATGAAAGAAGATCTGAGTTTTGTTATGAATTCAGACTAAAAATGCTGGGAAGTCTAAAGGAATAACAAGCTGAGAATTCTAGAAAGTTATTAGCTGAAATAAATGGAATTCAGAATGAAAACATTTTGGGGTTGGAAGGTCGCATGACAGCTGCAGAAAACATAAGTGCTGGCTGTAAAGATGCAAATTCAATTTTGTGGTTCTAGGAAGGATTATTCTGCTCAAAATATAAAAACTTACCTTCTGCTTCAGAGTAGTATTGGGATTATTTCTTTCTTTCTTTATAGTTCCTTAGGATTCCTGCCGGATCATTTGTCATAATTCTTAATAAACTTCATTCAAAAATCTCTAAAGCTGGGGTACTGTCCAAGGTCCTGAACCTTTGCCATCCAATTACAAAACATATTTTTAGATTTTTTTCCCCCATCCCAAGTGTATTAATTTTCTAAATAATTCAAAGAGGAAAACATACCTAACACTCCTTCCTCCTCATTTTCCCCACAACAACTCTGTGAGGTAAGTTGGGCTTAGAGAGAATGACCAACCCAAAGTTATCTTTCATGCCTAAAACAGAACTAGAATACACAATCTTCTGGTATCTACGTTGATGTACTAGCCACTAGTCCAAACTGGCTGAAATGTTCCTACTTTCCTGAGCTATTGCCACAAAATCATGGAAATGAAGCTATTGTATTAGAATGAGGTAAAAAGTCCATGATTCTACCAAATTTAGTAGATATAGGACTTTACAACGAGGGAATTAAAAGCTCCTATTTCTATTTTAAACATTCAAGTTTTGTCAACTTCCTGTGACTAAACAGTACAGAAAAATAAAATAAATGCTGTGATGAAGTTGTATTTTAGAGAAACTTGTCACCCATTATCGTCCCAAGTTATTAGGCTTATTACCAAATCAGAAGCACTATACTGATAGCAGAACCTTAAAATAGCTGAGGGAAGTTAATTTTCTACTGAGGACTGATTTCCCAGAGGATAAATTTCTTTATAATGATATCACATGTTAAAAAGGTGTAGGGCTGAAACAAGACCTAGAATAAGAAATAGTGGAAGTATCATTCTCTCCTTTTTTGAAATCCATTTTCTTTCCCTCTTTTTTCTACTGCAGGCCAAGATAAAATATGTTGCTTTAGCAAGAGGCTAGAATGTCTTTTGAAGATTTTTTTTCAGGTGCCACAAAAAATAGCTAAAATATCACATGTAGTCATATAGTAACAGGACTGGAGGTGATTGCAGCTATCTTCAAATTATAGGTCCCTGAAATGACCATTGGTTTATCTTTGAGTGGCAGCAATCCCTACGAAGTTAACTGAGTTATTAATTTTCCTATAGCACTTCAAACAGATGACACTTCATCTCTTCATGGAATTTGAAAAATCATGGCTTGCTTGCAAACAAGTTTTCCTGGGAAGCGGTGAACTAAGTTTGAGACTCCTAGAATTTTGAGCTTGCTCTGACTAGAGATGATTTTATTAGATTATGTTGTCAAACCTTTTTTTCATTTTACAACTGAAATTAAGTTTATTTCTGCACTCCTTAGGCACGTTCTACAAAGAAGTAATTGGGAAATGAAACTGATCAGTAATAGTAAACAATACTATTTACCTATTGCTATATTGCTCAATATAAGTCTGAAAGGTGAGAAAAGTGTTGACATTTCCACAGAAACAAAGGGGAGGGTGAAAACTCCGCACATGGCCAGACAGAACCTGAGTGTACATTAAAGACTGGTGGCATTTTATGATGAAAAAGCAGGTGTAGCTTTTAGCAGAATGGAGATGGATAATTTTGGACCCTTCCTTGGACATCAGTTGGGAAGTAGGGCAAGCAAAATCAATGGAGTAGCTGAGAAAGAAGAAATAGAAGCTAAAAATGAAGAAAGTATGAGTAACTGGTTGCAGTGCCACAGTAAAGAGCAAATAGAAATCTCCCTAACAGGAAACAGGTAAAGGACTGTGAGTATAAAACCAATATTTATATTATAGTCCATTTAATTTAAAGGAATGATTGTGTGCTTAGATATAGATTTCCATTATAAAAGTCTTAGTAACAGATTATCAAGAGAATCAAATGGGTTTCTCTGTAAAAAAAACAAATTCTTATGATAATCCCAGAAGCCCTATTTAGCACTATTTATTATTTATGGTTCTTCTATGTTTAATTATGGACTGCACAGGCTTGGCAATAACCTACAGATTTCAAAAAACTTAAAAATTTAGCTATCACCCACAGGAAGTAGAAGACTCCCAGAGGCACCTTGCCAAGATTAGAACTTTATCACAGACAAGAATGACGCCTCAGATACAACAGTTGATTATACACTGCAGTGCAAAGAAACCAGAGGTGTATGTAATTATTCCCAATGGTTAAAACTCTGGGCTTCTTCTTCTAGTCATTCTGAATTCTGTTATTTACTGAATGGCTTGGTGGCCTTGGGCACTACTTTCACAACAGCTCTCACTAACCACTTCACCTCTTAGCATATCATTCAAATATAGGCTAACTGCATTTTAAAATCAACACCTAATCACAATTTCAATTTGGGATTACCCCTGCCCAGAAATGGAAACTGATTTTCTTTCTTACAGTAATTTTATTACACATTACAATTAAAATCATAAAAACTAATTAAAAAGGAATAAAATAAAAAATAGGTTCAGAAAATAAAAAATAAAAAGAAAGAAACAATAAGAAACAATAAGAAAAGAGGTATATAAAGAAATGATTTTCCCCTTCATCACAAGCATAAATAACGTTAGTAATTTATCACCTTCTCTGGGATTAAGATAATTAAATGCACTTACCCCTTTCCATGTCCATGCCTATAGCATAAACAGCTGCATGTATACAATTTTCACAAATAGCATAAATGTAAAACCTGACCTTACAGATGTTGTGTGTGTGTGTGTGCACACTCGCACACACGCACAGAGAGAGAGAGAGAGAGAGAAACAGAGAGACAGACAGAGAGAGAGAGAGAGACAGAGAGACAGAGAGACTACAGCATATTATTGCCCTGCAGTTGGGAATACATCTTGAATGGTTCTATGGAGAACAACAAGGCATTTATCATCTTGGTGTCTGCTTCTCTAATGTATCCTAGCCTGGTAGCCACTGCTGTTTAGCTGTCTTGAGGGCTTAAAATAGTCAGGCCCATGAGCCCAGCCTTTTCTTCATACCTTTCTGTAATTCCACCAGTTACCAACTTCTCTCTGAGTTGCCTTGATCTTAGCCTTTAACCTCATTTTATGGAGAGCTATGTGCTGCTGTTCTTCTTGATTCTGTGGCTAAGCATATCCAGGATTATAGTAGCTGTGGTATATACCAGTTTATTGGTTTAAGTTATTGTGGTAGTAGGGATTGTTTGTGATGGTATCTGATGGCACTTCTTTACTGAGTTTTGGTAACTGGTTTTATGCATTGATAGTCCCTAGCTTATCTATAATCTTATGCCTCATACCAGCTGTTGTGCTCTGTAATGGAGAGGGTAGCAGATGTTCCAACTTCAGGGGTTGGCTGCACACCCAGTTGTTGTTTTTGAATATGGAATGTAATGTGTAGTAGATCTATCTCAAGTTGTGAGAGCATCTTCCTCTTCACTATGTTGGAGCATTGAATAACTAGCTGTTTCTCAGTTAGTGGAAGATACAGGTTTTCTGTTCTCCATAGTTGCCTCATACATTTCATATATCTTCGCTAATTAGCTCTATTATTATAATAGCATTCCACCAATTGTGGGGTCTCTTTTCCATGTAAAGCTTGTTTCAGTAGTCCATTTATCATCAGATTGTCCTGCTTCCTAAACATCAGGTGCAAACCTGGTTAATCAGTGTGGCATCAAATTATATAACTCTCTTATTTTGATGTAGGCTGATGAAGCATTAGGGGGTTCTGCCGAAGGACTCTACAAGTTAGGTAGGTTAGATCTGAACCCCAGTCTCCCAAATTGAAGGCAGCCTTCTAATCATACCCTATTGAGCTGCATGTTATATATACATATGTATACAGGTGTGTGTGTGTGTGTGTGTGTGTGTGTGTGTGCACTCCTTCCTTACCCTTATCCTGTATCTTTCTCAATTTCAGGTCTTATATCAGGTTCTGTGCAAGATCTTAGCTGTTCCTAACACTGCATTCTTCTGGACAGACAGCTCTGATTTTACATCCTCTCTTGTTCCTCCTTCAGGCCCTGGTATTTCTCCAGTTTCTCATACTCCTTCCTAATGTTGCTATCAGTTGCCACAGCTACATCTATCACCACTGCTGTTTTTCAGTACTTTATCTGGTTTATTGGTTGTACCTACTTGTCTGTCTGGATCTGGATCTGGATCTGGATCAGGAAATTCCACAGAACTTTAGCCTTCTTATTTCCCACAATCTTCTGTGGAATCTCCCACTGAGACTTAGGATAGCCTATCCATATTCTGTACAGATGTTCCTATACACAATACATCTACTTGTCATGTCGTGCCATGCAGTATATAATGTTCCTGCCTCCCACTATATGCAGAGACAACCCAACATAGTGGAAAGATGTAAGATATCTATATATAGAGAGAGTTAATGGGAAGCAATAGAGGATATCAGGCACAACACTGAGAGCAAGAGTGGTCTGAGCAGCTCTACATTTGCATATCTTTTCATCCAATTTATGAAGAAAATTTGCAGTAAGTTTATATGCAAAAAAGAAACTAGGATAGTAAGAGCAATTTCTCCTCTCCCAAATTGGACATTCCAAATTCTCCTGTATTTTTTTTTCCAAACAGACAGCAACAGAAAAACAGCTCACCAAGAATTATTTGCTCTCCAATTATTGCTCAGATCTGGGTTTGTAGCATGCTTTAAAACAACTCCAGTGATGTTTCATCTAGATGTTTAGTGAAGGTCCATTACCACTCTACTTATTTTGAACTTATAGGCTATTCTCATAAAGTTTATTTCACTGCTCACCATAATAGTCCTGTCCTGTCCCATCCCATCCCATCCAGTCCTGCCCTGTCCATAGAAACTCATTACTTTCATTAGATGAAAATAGCATTGTGGCATTGCAGTGCAAGCTCCACCCTTTGAGGCATGTGTGTAATGTAATGACATATATTCCAAACAGACAGCCATAAAGTTGTTGATGTCATTCTGACATCCCATTCCCCTGAAAATACTGATTTTTACTTTATTCTTTTCTGTATCAAAATGTATGCCATAAAACAAACACACATCTTGTGGATAACCCAAAGTTAGAGACAAGTGCACACATTTCCAAGATACCCTATGTCCTGCCCATGCTGTACCATTGGACAGAGTGGACATACTCCAAATCCCAGTCAAACAATGTCACCTGATGGGGCCCAGGAAGCAGGCACCTGCCCTCTGGAATAGCATCCCCAAAGAGTTCTATATAACTGAGATCCTACCTTTTAAAAAATCCTTGTAGTTTCCTTGCAAAGTGGCTTGTTTCATGTGAATAAAGACTGCATTTGCAGCCGAAGCTTGAAAATAATACCATTACTGTTTCCCCAAACAAAGAGAAAGGTAATAAGAGTAAGTGTGCCTGGGGAGGTATTTGGCAAAACTCTGTCTGGCAAGGTTGAAGAAGTGATGATGAAACAGAAGTTGGGGAGTTGAGTGCTGCCCTGCACTGGGCAGGAATCTGCACCCACATTTTTGGGTTAGGTTACTTCATCTGGTACTAGATCACCAGGCAAATGATTAAATCATGGTGGTATCAGATCCAGGCATATTGTATTGTTTGAGGATATATTTTACTCAGTGAAAATACAGAAAATGTTAAGACAAAAAAAATTGATTAGATAGAAGATCAGATGCACCTGCTGCTTTGTTGCCTTTTTAAAATAAAGAACTAAATATGAAATATATTCACAATTTTATAATTAAACATCAGCTTCATATTAGTCATCAGTCACTTGTTTATCTAATTTTTCTGGATGACTCATCTACTAGATAAATCTAAGAACTCAGATGTCCCAATACATGTCTGTTTCTAGTTTTGGACTTTAAAATGTACAGTACCATATTTCTATCATCATCACCAACACCGCCATCACTAAAATCTTACATATGATGACCTATTTAAATGATCAAGCATTTAAATAGTTTCTTGAGACATCAAAAAGGATCTGACAGAGATGCCAGGTATCTAAAGCTAATCTGCTAATATTTGGAAGTGGGAAGTACAGCATTGTTCACAGTTTAACTTTATGTGTGATGTTAACATACTGTATATGTCACGTCAAACTGTACATATCATATACTATAGCTCTTTATATGCTAGCTTCCAATAAGGGATATTCATCAAAGACCACATTATCTTCAGGTTAAATTTCTCATTTCCCAAATGTGACATTATCTTGTAAAGAGAACTTTGTGAAATACAATTGTTATTGCTGGTTGTTCATGTTAGGGCACAATTTTGGTTTCATTTTATTCTGCCAAACATTCTGCTACCAGCAGAACTGAATGAAGCATTAACCCTCATATATGTTGCTGCCTGCCCAGTGGTATGAAAGTAATCTGTCAATCTTCTTCACTGGATCCAATTTCCCTGAAATGAGTATGTAATTGCAGCCTGTTTTTATATAAATCTGTGTCTTGCATTAATCATTTATGCCATATATACAATGGGCAGAAAACACAGGGCTATGTACAACTCTAATGAAAGTTTAATTGCAATGCAACAGTATTAAGTTTACAGTAAGTGTAATGAGGATACAGAAAAGGGGGTAAGGTTGTTGGGTACAAACTGAGGTTCAAACCATTTCTGATAGGTAATTATATAAAAGAGGATACAGTATTTTTATGTCTCGGGAAGTTTATTGCTAATGGTGAAAATACATAGTTTTGTGCAGCAAACAGATGGACAAGGAAGCATCTACTGATGTGCGCAGCTCAGTCCAAATGGAGCTGGAAGAGATATCCAGCAAAATAGCAGATCTAGACAAGTGGAGAAAGATTTTCAACGTTCGTGGGTAAGGCTTTTTTCTCTATAATTTTATGAATACTAAAAATTAAACTACTTTTAAGGTCAATTTATGAAGACTTTTTTTGTAAATGTGTTTAGGACTGGAATGTTCCCTATATACTGTACTAAGAGGTAAAGTGGTTTGATACAAAATGGTAATCTTTATGATTATGTATGCGTAAGCTATTTGTTGGCTAGATGGTTATTTTCAACTGTATTTTTCTCCATAGGTTGGAAATCAGTCACAGAACCTTTCAGGTAAGTGTCCTCCATACTTTTCCAGTATGATGATCAGGTTGATCTTTGATCTTACATAAAATTGAGTGTATTAGTAGATTAATCTTGCTATCAACAACTACTCATAAAAATAGCTTGTGAACCTAAGGGAGATGATGAGAGTTTTCAATAAATCAAAGAAACTATTTACACTCAAAAATGTTTTCACACAGAGCTGTTTCTCAATTTCTGTAAGTTTAAATGCATTTTAGAAACCTTTGCATATTTAGATATCTTATGGATTACTACTAGTGCATTTTAAGAGAAAAAAATCTAATCCAGTTTTTCTGTATCAATTTCTAAAGCATTCTTAAAGTAAACTAGACATTTGGTTTCTAAAAATATAAATATGCTTAGATAACTACACAATTCTGTCTTTCCCCTGCACTGAATCAACACATTTATGGTTCTAGTTTACAAATAAGACAGCATCTTATTCTATAATATTTGTGGTCTAAGATAAAAAGTAAGCAATGCCCAGTCTATAATCAACAATACAGCCAAAAAAAATCCATATGGACATTTTACATTAAAAATGAAAGGAATCTCATTTTAAGAGGGTTTTGATTAGAATTGTATGCATAACTGCTGATAAGAAGATCAGAAGCCACACACACAAACATATAGTATACATATTCATGTTTTCTGATTTTTTATTATTTTCTCTATCCCTTTTTTCTTTGTCTCTTCTTTTCCTCTCTTTTCTGTTTCACATTTATTTTCACATTTACATTTAATTTCCTCTTTCCTGTTTCACATTTACTTTACTGTATTTTTCTTTGAATGTAATTCTTATTATGTGATAAAATCTTTTAATAAAATTATTTTTTAAAAACAGTACAGCAAAAAAGTAACTGTCATCACTAAAATCAACCTGAAAGTGAAGAAGTGAGTTTAATTATGAATGGAGAGACTAAGATGTACTTCAGAAACTATGACTTGGTCATTTAGGTTATGTATATGCATGAAAGTGGAAAATCATAGCTGGTATGGTTTATATTTCAGTCCTATTGATTGCAAAAAAAAGGAAAAATTAGGTGTCTTTTGGGGGAGGAAGTGTAGCACTCTTAATAAATGTGATAAGGAAGAAATTATTCTGTTACACAATAGAAGTGGATGGGAGACAAAAAAAATTGGAACGTGATGACTGATAAATATCTGCTTTGTTGTCTCATGTTTTGAAATCTTGGTTTAAGTGTAGATCTATTTATGTAAACAAATGAGAATATTGATGACAAGTTTTGAATATGGGTCAGAATTTTGGTACTGGCAGGAAAGCATCTTGGGGAAATGATATGAAAGAAAGGGAAAGACTCTAAAATAAAAACAAAATGATTGCCGAAAGAGAAAGTATGAGGTTTGTATGAGTAGAAAACAGATGAACTGGGTATAAAGAAAGAGGATATGAAAGCTGCTTGAAAAAATGTGAAAAGAATTCCATTATAGAGTTCACAGAAGTGTGTGCAGTCAGGAAGACAAATATGTTGTGATAGGCATAACTGAAATTTAGCAGCAGGATGCCCATGATTGACACATGCCTTACTCAACAAAAAAGGTGTTTGTGCTTTACAGAGGGGGGTAGAGAGAGATGGATAGAGAGATAGAGGGAAGGAGGGAGGGAAGGAAAGAGAGATGATAGAGAGAGAGAGAGAGAGAGAGAGAGACAGAGACAGAGACAGAGGCAGAGACAGACAGACAGACAGACAGATAGATATAGACAGACAGATGATAGATGATAGACAGACAGACAGAGACAGACAGAAACAGACAGACAGACAGATAGATTTTGATGAGATTAAAAGAAGAGGGAGAAAAAAGTAATGCCATTATTAAAGACCCCTCTGGACAAGCAAAAAATGTAGATGAAGCCTTTCTGCATCCAATGCACTTCTTTCAAAGTGACAAACAATAGTGATAATGAGCTACATACACAGCTCTCCAAAATGCTGAAGACAAATAAGCCCCTCCTTCTACAGGAAATGGAAGGAGGGGCTTATAACCAAAGATATACTAGGTAGTGTCCATAATATGTAGGAATTTTGTCAGAAAGACAAATTTCAGAATGAGACAAGGCATGTAAGAGATATAGAAAACAACAGAGTAATCTCTGACTAAGTTAGAAACAAATGGACAGCCAGAGACTATAGTACTATTGTGAGGAGAAAGTATGAATTAGTAATAGGTGATGATAAGAAAATAGAATTTCTTAACTTCTATTTTGTGCCTATCTTCTCTCTTAAGAGAAATAGAGCACTAGCTTTATTTTCATTCTGCATTGGATGATCTTGGAATAATTTTAACTCTCATAGTGTTTGAGAACTTCCAGACAGCTTATACAAACCCCAGATGAACAAAAATAGGAAAAAAGAAGACCTGAGAAAATAGAAATCTGTCAGCATATTTGGATGTGGTTGGATAGACAGGAGCTAGTAAAGGTTTAGCTTCAAATTAATCATGCTGGATTTACCTTCAGTAGCATTACTATTTTAGTAGATCAGAAAACCATATGCGTATTATACCTGGACTTCAGCCAAACCTTCAGCTGAGTTGCTCATGATATGCTCCTTAATACAATGGTAAAGCATGGCTAGGTGATACTACTGTTGATGGACTGATAATTGTCTAAGATATTGTACCCAAGCTCCTTGTTAATAGTTCCATTTCAGCTAGGAGGGAGATATCAAATAGAGTGCCATAGAATGTGTAATGGATTCTAAGCTATTCAGTATCTTCATCAATGACTGAAATGAGGGAGTTAAGGAGTTCCTGACCAGCTGTGCAGATAGTACAAAACTGCTGCAGCTGGATAATACTTTAACAGGAAGAGATTTTTTTAAAAAATGTAGATATTTGAATTGTGGACTGAAATGGACAGCAAAATTCTTCATCTTGGAAGGAAAAATGAAAGGCAGAAATATGTTAATAATAAATGTTCCAGAATTTATTTATTTATTAAATGTATTGACCATCCATCTTATTACCTACAGGGTGATTCTATAGAATGCAGGAGACCCATGTTGGCAATAGTGCATGTGAAAAGTATCTGGTGTCCTTATCAACCACAAGTTAAATCTTAGTTTGCAGTGTAATGCAACTGCCAAAAGACAAATGCTAATTTGGGGTGCATTAACAAAAACATTGGTCCTGATCATAGTAACTGTTCACTCTAATTTCACCAAGTCAGACCCTATTTGAAATAAATGTCAATTTCTGGACATGATAGTTCAAAAAGGATAATGATGAATTAGATAGCAATAACAATAGCACTTAGACTTACATACTGCTTCACACTGCTTTACAATCCTCTGTAAGTGATTTACAGTCAGCATATTGCCCCCAACAATCTGGGATTTTACCAACCTCAGAAGGATAGAAGGCTGAGTCAATCTTGAGCCGATCAGGATTGAACTGAAAAACTGCTGACAAATGGCAGTCAGCAGAAGTAGCCTGCAGTGCTGCATTCTAACTGCTAAACCACCATGACTCTTGACTATTACTTTTTTGTGTGTTTGTAAAGGCAGGATCCATCCAGTGGTGGGATTCCATTTTTTTTACTACTGGTTCTGTGGG